>QXTE01000048.1:1567224-1734675 GCA_003942145.1 Platysternon megacephalum | reverse complement strand
ATGCAGCCATGGTAAGCCATTGTCTTTCGGCTTCTGCATTAAAGCAGCGCCCTCCTTTCCCATAGCAAGCAAAGCCCATTAAGTGCTGCGGTTTTCCTGTTACCATGCAGCAGCAGAAAACAAAATAAACCCCCACCACCACCCATCCAATTCTGTGGGATGATCGCTTTACCCCTCCCGCCACCGCGTGGCTGGTATCAGGGAAGATCCCTGCTAGCCAAACGCGAAAAGCTCAGCGCCATTGTTTCCCCCCTCCCCCTCCACCGCTTGGCTAACTGCAGGGAAGGATTTCTTTTCAGCCACAGGCAAACAGCTCAGTAGGAACGGGGCCACCTCTGTCCCCTTAATTAAATTCCCGTATTTCAACCAGGTTACCATGAACGATATCACTCTCCTGAGGATAACACAGCGAGATAAACAACGGATGTTGCTTGAATGCCAGCAAACACCGGGACCATACGCTGCCAGGCTTTGTCATGCAATGATACCAGATTACTTGCTGCTAGCATGGCGTGGTCAAGTGTCCTACCATGGAGGACGGAATAAGTCTGCAGTGCCCAGAAACCTTCTGCAAAGGCTTTTGGAGTACCTCCAGGAGAGTTTCATGGAGATGTCCCTGGAGGATTTCCGCTCCATCCCCAGACACGTTAACAGACTTTTCCAGTAGCTGTACTGGCCGTGAATGCATCCCAAGTCCTTAGGGTTAATCATTAAAAAACGCTTGCTTTTAAACCATGTTTGATATTTACAAAGGTACACTCACCAGAGGTCCCTTCCAGGGGGTCTGTGATACTGCCTTGGGAGGGTTCAGAGGGTACTTCAGTCAGGGTGAGAAAAAGATCCTGGCTGTTGGGGAGAACGGAGTGCTGTGTGCTCTCCGCAAGCTCATCCTCATCCTCCTCCTCCTCTTCCCCGTCCGCAGAATCCTCAGTCATGGCTAAGCGTAACCCCTCATCGGAATCCACGGTCAGGGGTGGGGTAGTGGTGACGGCCCCCCCTAGAATTGCATGCAGCTCAGCGTAGAAGTGGCATGTCTGTGTCTCTGTCCCGGACCGTCCGTTTGCTTCTTTGGTTTTCTGGTAGGCTTGTCTGAGCCCCTTAACTTTCACACGGCACTGATATGAGTCCCTATTGTGGCCTCTCTCCATCATGCCCTTGGAGATTTTTTCAAATGTTTTGGCATTTCGTCTTTTGGACCGTAGTTCTGGTAGCACGGAATCCTCTCCCCATATAGCGATCAGATCCAGTACCTCCCGTACGGTCTGTGCTGGTGCTCTTTTTCGGTTCTCGGACTGCATGGTTACCTGTGCTGATGAGCTCTGTGTGGTCACCTGTGCTCTCCACGCTGGGCAAACAGGAAATGAAATTCAGAAGTTTGCGGGACTTTTCCTGTCTACCTGGCCAGTGCATCCGAGTTTAGATTGCTGTCCAGAGCAGTCACAATGGTGCACTGTGGGATAGCTCCCGGAGGCCAATACCATCGAATTTCGTCCACACTAACCCTAATTCGAACTGGCAATGTCGATTTCAGCGCTACTCCCCTCGTCGGAGAGGAGTACAGAAATCGATTTTAAGAGCCCTTTATATCGAAGTAAATGGCTTCGTTGTGTGGACGGGTGCAGGGTTAATTCGATTTAACGCTGCTAAATTCGACCTAAAATCATAGTGTAGACCAGGCCTTAGATGCCTGCAGATAACATGATTCATTATTGATGCATTGCACCTGATTCTTCTCAGCCTTACCAGGTATAATCAAGGACTGATTGTATTCCCATCCCATCCTCTCTTAGGTTGTTCCTATTAGAATTTGATATTGGTCAGTTGGAGGGATTCTGGCCTAATTTCAGCCACCCTTTATGACTGGTGTAATGGTGAAGCACCAATATCTAGGAGGGTGAAAAAGATGCTGTCTGAAGACCCAGTAATTCTATTAAGCAATTTAAGAAGATATTTTGAAATTAATTAAAAATGCAGAAACCTCAAATATCATTGTCTGGGATGCCTATGAAGCAGTCATAAAAGGAAAATTCATGAATATTGCTTCTAGGGAAAAAGCGAGGGAAATTGAAAGAAAAGAGATTTTACAATGAAATTGAACCATTAGAAATAATACATGGAAAAAACCCCAAATCCCCATGATCCAAAAGAATCTTAGGATGCTTGTGATCTCCAGAAGCCAAATTCAATATCTTTCTATAAGACAAGATAGAGATATTCCATTGCTAGCTAAAGGAATGTTATAATGTGGTAATAAAACCCACATTTTCTTTGCTTATAAACTCAGACAGGAAAAAGGACAAAAGATCAATATCAGTTATCAGCTACAAGGCAGGCTTGATAAAATATAAATTCAAAGAGATTTGTTAACATTTTCCAGTTTGGCTCTCCCCACTATTCTAGTGAAAGTCGATTTCTGAAAAGAACATAAAATAACAATTAACCGAACAAATCTACCTAGTCACTCAAAAGGTCTGAGGACTAAACTGGAAAATGCCATTGAAAATGAAGAGGTAAAATGCTTAACCTAGATGGCTCATCCTGTTTTAGTGCCCTTCAAACAAATGGACCAGCCTCTCAAAATCTTTTGAGACAGTGAGTGACTCCCTTCTGCTATGAGGGAAGCAAATATTTTGTCATTCTGGACCAAGGATATGGTGTAGAATGTTTCCCTTAAGATTCCATTTAAGATTTTTGCCACTATTATGAGATGGAAAAGAGGAACCAGATTGGCATGTCCAAGGGCATCAGACAGTTTGGAGTGACCCACTTGGCTCAGTCATAATTCATTCCTAAAGTAGATGTATACAAGTCTTTTGATAGTGTTGAGTGGAGCTATTCACAGGGAGTTTTAGGGTGGTTTCATTGGAGGTAAAGATAAATGGGTTGTTCAAAACTCTGGCCAAATTTTGTATTGGCATCTCATACTTCTTTTTTGAAATCACTGGTCCAGGTTCTCTGGTCTAGCCAAGTTATGCTCAGTGCAAGACTGGGGTTGGGGGTAAACATGATTTTAAGATCCATTTATCCTGGGCTAGCTGGGGACTTGGACTGTCTCTTACTTATGCCTGGCTTTCTAACCTTTCTCCCCTCCCCCAACCATGACTTCAGCATCTGGGAATCACTAGGGCATAGTGGATCCAGGCTTGCATCCTTAACCTCTGGGGCTTTTTGTTAAAGGGGACTATCAAGTGAAAAAATTTAAGCTTGTTTCTCAGTATTGGTAGCAGTGAGATGCTCCTTAGTCATATACTAGAAAGAAAAAGATCCTTCAGACATGATGACTTGTCTTAAAAGGTTTGGAACATGTTTCTGAAATAAGTTACAGATTTAAAAAACAAAAACAGTGACAATGATCTTAGTATAACTTGGTTCCATTTTGTTAGCAGGTGAACAAAACAACCTTGAAGAAACAAACCAGGGACTAGACAACTCTAACATCTATCCTTTATGATTATATAGGTACATCATTTCCCCAATATACCTCTGTCTCAGATATCTTCCCCCCTTTAGTTTTTTATATATTTGCATATGTAACACCAACAAACCCCAGTCATTGGCAGGCAGGATCAAACCTGGGAGCTCTGGAGCTAAATGCATGAGCCTCTACTGCATGAGCTAAAAGCCACATTGCTTTTAGCTAAATCTGTGGCAGACTCATCAATCTCTAGGCGGTCTAGGTGCCACTAGAGAGGGACAGAGCACCACACCAAGCGGGCACGGGTTACACATACATTTGTTATATTGGTATGCTTACTCTTTAACATCGCTGCCATGTTGTCTCTGCTATATTGCCTTTCTTTGTTACTTCTGAAAAAAAAAAAATTAAACAAAAAGAAAGATGGTTGACTACCCTGCTTATTAAAAAAAGTGTTAATGCCTGTGACACAGAGCTCAAAATGTTCTCATGAAAATTTACTTCTATCAAATTGTCTTTGCACTGAGTTTCAGCATTAAAATTTACGCTACCATCTGGTACCATACATTTTACTTCAGGAAAGATAAATAACCATTCTCTGAACAGTGTGAAACCGAAAACATACACCAGTTGCCCCAGCTAAAATTGCAGCAGGCTGCTGCGCAATTCCAGTGATGAATGGTATCTGTTTGTATTTGGAAAATATACAGTAATCATTGCAAGTATAAAGTGTTACAAACGAAGAGATGGATCATTTTCTCTGATTGTTATATAGGCAGTTTTGTAAATTGTTGTTTTGCAATTTCATAATTTGTTGCTATTTAGATATGTTGAGAGTTTTTCTTCAGTACAAAAGCAGCTTTGAGAAAGGAGACCCATATAATGCCACGTTTAGTAAAGCGGGCATTGAAACTTCATAAGATTAGGATTCTGGATGGGGTCGTTTACTTCTCGGCAAACGCCAGCAAAATAATTTTTTTCTCAGTAAACTTCCAGATAATATAAACTTAATACTTGTACAGTGCTTTCCTTTATGATTATATAGATACATACCAATGAACTAAATCTACCAAACTCATGGGTGATAGGTTATTATCCCCAAGCAGGGATAACTGAGATTTGAAGTTAAGTGACTTCCTCAAGGCAATACAGCACATTAATGGTAGAAGGAGGGTTAGAACCGAGCTGGGACCTGATCCAATACCAACTGAAGTAAATGGAAAACGTCCCATTGATTTTAATGGGCCTTAGATCAGTCCCTTGTTCCTTGCTTCTAGTTTCATGGGTCTTAATCCTGCATTAGTATCTGTGCAGATGGATCTTTGCACTCATGCAGAGCCACACTGGCTTCATGGATCCAATTGCAAGAAGGGGCACATGGTCTCTCCACCAGAGCAAACTGCCTCTAGATCCTACTTTTCCTCTCTAATGACCATTTGGGGAGGGTGGAGGGAGGAAATTACTGGAAACAAAACAAGAACAAACAACACTGTGGTGTATTGTTTACTGTGTTAAAATTACAAGCTGTCACTTTAAATGTAAGGGGTTTCCTGATCCTTGGGGGTTCTGTAAGGGAGCATGCCATCAAAGTCAGTCTGCAGAAAGCCAGCCTATAGTAAGGGGGTTGTGAGTGTGCATGTCTTGGAGCAGCCTGCTTTGAGTTTCACTGTTTTTAGGTTCTTGTTTGTTAGGGTTCTGAATTCTAAGAAAAGAATTAGTGTTACATTGCAACTTTCCAACAAGATCATTCTGATTTTTTTTAAATCTAACTTCTTTACATATATCCGTGAACACAACACACACAAAAGGCTGAATCTAGAAAGATTTTATTTATGTGATTCAAATGTCAAAAAAGAACTCCTATCCATACATTCCAAGGCTGCTCGGGACCCGGAATTCCCATTGCCTGGGATATTCCAAAATTTTAAAACACAATTTCATTCAGCATTAGAAACCCCTGTGAAATTTTGCAGTTTCCCATTGAATAGGAATTTTGAAATTTTATTTTCAACAAATTGAAACATTTCATATAGACTTTTTGAAACAAAATTGATGAGGCTTTCAGAGCTGCCCAGAGACCTTTCTACATCCTGCTTCCATGCTCCCTTCTATGCAGCAGGGAGCTTAGAATCCCTGAGAACCCAGCTCCAGCCTGGGCTTCCAGGCTCCTGGTGCCATGGTGGCCTGTCAGGCTGGCTGCTGAAGAGGCAGGTGAGGTTTCCATGGGAAACTTTCCTGGTTTCTGTTGGAAGATTTGATGAAGTTGGCATGTTCCTGTGGAATGTATCAATTTAATTGAACTGGTATTTTCTCAGTTCTAATAGGCACCCATGGGATAGCTTAAAAATACATCCTCCATTCAGCAATGTTAGATAGCCCACCACAAATCCCACTCCTCTTTAAACAACAGAGAGCTGTTTAGGGCTTCAAAGGCCAAATCAGGACTTTTAACCTCACTCAGAAATCCTCTGGCAGCCAGTGTAGCTCATGGAGATGTGAAATCATCATTCAGTTATTTGGTTCTACTTAAACTGCATCTCCCATCCTATGTTTATCATTTAGACCAGGGGTGGGCAAACTACGGCCCAGGGGCCGCATCCAGCCCTTCAGACATTTTAATCTGGCTCTCGAGCACCCGCCGGGGAGCAGGGTCCAGGGTTTGCCCCACTCCAGCATTCCAGTCGGGGAGCGGGGTTGGGGGCTTGCCCCGCTCCGTACGTACCATGACTCACCGCTGCTTCCAGGAGCCGCGTGATGTCCCCACTCTGGCTCCTACACGTAGGGGCAGCCAAGGGGCTCCGCACGCTACCCCTGTCCCAAGTGCCGTCCCTGCAGCTCCCATTGGCCGGGAACCACAGCCAATGGGAGCTGCAGGGGCAGCGCCTGCGGACAGGGCAGCGTGCAGAGCTGCCTGGCCACGCCTCCGCCTGATTTAGACCCTGATCCCACAATCAGATCTGTAGGGGTGAACCTGCACCTGTTCAGAAACTCATTAGCTTCAGTGGAGCACTGCATGGAGGCAGGGATCTGCCTGTTCTGATCCAACTGTAGGATCAGGGTTCACACTGTAAATTCCTTGGGCAGGGACCTTGTCTTTTCCCCTTGTCTCTAAAGAGCCTAACATACCTTTATAGCTATAAATAAGAAATAAGCATAATTTCAGTTCTATCTGTACGTGGGTACAGTGGCTCACTGATGGCAATGGAAAAGAGTGATACCCTGTCACTCTCAGATCACTGTCACCAATTATTTCTTCCCCCCCCTCCCCCCGCTGTCATCAATGATCTAAAAATTCTCAAAGTTAAAAAGGAAGAGAGACATTTCTTTTCAAGCCTCTTTGGAAACACCTCTCTGTTTCACAGCCAGATCAACACATAAATATTAACAATCTACCACCTCCAGCGAAGGCATCTGGTGACATCTCAAACAGACAAAATGCCAGTCCTAGTTTTCTTCATGTTCCTCCACGCTATTAAAATAAGATATTCCTAAATAAATTATTGATTGTTTAAGCACTCTATCTTAAATAACAATATGTTCTGCAGGTCCAAATGTCTCAATCTGGATTGACACGTCATTGCATGAGTGGGATCAATCAAATCACCATAAAGATTTTGGCACTCTTACTCTTGTTTTCACCTTGTCTTTCACATTACTACCCAGAGAGCCGATTGCAGCAATTCGCAAAAACTCCCATGTACTCTCATGGAAAGGAAATATGTGAGCTCCAGGATGTCAACATCGTCAAGCTGAAACTCGCTCCCTGGGTTGTGCTGCTGTGCAGCAGCCACCTTAGCTACCTTTTAGTGGTTTATGACCTCAGCAAAGCCCCCCTGTGAATAACAGCCTGGTGCTCGTTCACATCTATTATGCTCCTTTACTGAGTCACAAGTTAAAAGTACAGAAATACATCAGGTCTGTAAAACATAATGATGTAAGGCAGGAGTAGGCAAGCTATGGCACGTGTGCCGAAGGCGGCACGCGAGCTGATTTTCAGCGGCACTCACACTGCCCGGGTCCTGGCCACTGGGCTGGGGGGCTCTGCATTTTAATTTAATTTTAAATGAAGCTTCTTAAACATTTTAAAAACCTTATTTACTTTACATACAACAATAGTTTAGTTATATATTATAGACTTATAGAAAGAGACCGTCTAAAAACGTTAAAATGTGTGACTGGCACGCCAAACCTTAAATTAGAGTGAATAAATGAAGACTTGGCACACCACTTCTGAAAGGTTGCCGACCCCTTATGTAAGGTATGAATAGCATATCTGATCATTTAAATGGCAAGTAAAATACACACTGTAATTTGCTAGGTAAAGAGAGTCAAGGTGAACTTTCTGAAATTTCTTAGATGGCCAAAGGGCTGGAGATTTGGTTTTAGATATTCTTCCAGTGTCTCAGTATCATGTCAGAGGATATGTTTCTGAAGGGAGCAGGATGTTCACTTTACACCAGTAATACATTCAGCTTGCACTTAAAATAAAAGGAGAGGTTTTTCCTTTTTAACAGCTACCTAAGAGGGCACCAGCTAGGCCCTTATTGCAGTATTAGGCCCTAATTAGCAAGGCACTTAAGCATACATGTAAGGATGCATTTGAGTAGTCCTGTTGAGGTTGTGCATGTACTTCATTACTGTGAAGTAAGACAACATGTATTGATATGTTGTACGAAGGATTTAAGGGATCATTCTCTAGTTCGTTGCTGAAGCACCTGGAGTGTGTCTGTTCTTTCTTTGGTCATATACTAAGTACTTTGCTGAATCGGGGTCTTAGATAATAAGCAGAAAGGGCCCAGAGTGGCCCTGATTTAGTCTTCTTTTTGGTCAAACCAAGACCAAGTCATGTGTGGTTTGCTTCTGACTGAGTCCTGCTGCATCTTCACCTTAGATGTTCAGGAGGAAGGAGTTAGATAAAAAGTTTCTCTTTCATCCCATCTCTAGTACTAATCACATTACTATAATATTATTAGCATCAGAACAGCAAGTTGGTAGCAAATCAGGAATGCAAGCAAAAAATGAGCCAGCTTCATTGAGCTAGCTGACTCATAAAGTCTATGAATATAAGAGGTTGTGTTTTGATCAAAGGAGACTCTTTTACAGATTCAGGACGTTTGTGGATGTGTTAGTTCTGAGTAAATACCTGTTCCCTCAAATTGATATTCCTAGGACTTGCTCACTTGCTGATAAGAAGCACAGAATCAAAGTGTTCATCTCAGTATCAGTGTTTTGAGAGCAGGATGGGGATGTGATTGTGAGAAAAGGAGTGATAAAATGTACATAAAGCATCATATAATTTGCGGATCATTTCACACAGCAACTGTACTGACATACCCAATCAGACAGAAACATACTAAAGTAAAAACAAAAGACAAAGAGGAAGCTTTACTGGGAATTTTATAAAGGGCCCTGTTCAGCTAATGAGATAGGCAGTGTTCTGAGCAACGTAAATCACAGGGGGCTGTGTAAGCTCAGTGTGCACTGGTCCAATCTAAGCCAGTGACAGGTTGGTCCAGTGTGTACTGGTACTCAAAAGAGACTTGTTCTGTGCATAAGAATAGGGAATTCCTATGATGAGCAGAGAGATGAGTGGTCAAGATTCCTTTGTAACATCACTTAGGTATGGATTGTTTGATGGAACACATTGTACAGTAAGTAAATGAATAGGTTTGCAACCATACTCAAAGCAAAATCAGTTAGACACCTGTAACGATCTTGGGGTTCATTAAATAACAAACAAATGAATGAGAAAGGAATAAAACTTAATAAAACAAACTGGAGCTGTAGTGAGCTGCTGCACACAGCCATGCGGTGGTCCCAACCCCTGCCTCCAGGGCACATCTCCAAATTCCCATGTTCATAATACCAGCCCTTATGAGAGCGTGTCTCTAAATTATAATCTTCTACAAACGTATCTCTACAACACTTCTGACTGCATAACCCATAAGGCTGTAGTATCAAAAATAAAACAAGCAAAGTATGTATAGAAAAGAATGCTAAGGAATTTAATTCATCATCCAGAGAACCCTAAATTAATAGCTGGGCACTGAGAATATTATCTTAAGAGCAGTATTTGATAATGAACGTTCATTGATAGTGGTGGTTTTGAAGAAAATCATTTTAAATATGGAAAACAAATTTAGAAATGGGAACTATCAGGGTTTACTTTTTTTTAAAAATGCTTGGCAGGCACCACACATCCCAGGATTGCTTCAGCTGCTATTCCGAATGGTACAAAAGTTTGCAAATAGAGACTCTTTATTGGAGCTAATGCAGCCCTGCAGTCCCCAATGCATTTCTGTAATGCTATCAGCAGAGCTAGAAAATGTAAGCTTACCATAATTGAAGGAATAAAGTCTTGCTAAATCTATTTTCCTCATCACTTTTGGGTCTGTTGTTCCCTGGATGTCAGCATATAGCAACCATTAACAGTAAGAACTAAATCCTCCTTCCTAATTCCAATACTCCCTTCACCCCTGGAATATTTTATGACTAATCCCACCTGTTTAGAGAGAGCTCTTTTATGAATACTATTCAGATGCAAAGTGAAGCTGTTTGAATGTTGTGAGGCAGCATGATTCAGTGGTCAAAGCATTGGCCTGGGTCTCAGGAGACTTTAGTTCTGGCTCTGCTGCTATTTCTGGTTTTGGCGGTGTGTGTGACCTTGGACAAGTCACTTCTCTTCTCTGTGCAGCTCTGGTTCTCCCACCCTTTGTCTCTTTAGACTGTAAACTCTGTGGGACAGTACCTTAGTGTGTGTTTGTACAAAGTCTAGCACAAATAGGGACCTAATGCTGCATTACAAATAATAATAGCACACTACACATTTTAAACAGTCTGTTTTCTTCATCCAACATGTGCCAAGTTCCACACTGTTTTGCAACTTGGGGACCAACCCAGTAAGGTGCTGTTTGCCCCCTTTGAGGTGTTGACTGGAGTTTGAGAGTGCAGCATCGTGCAGGATAAGGTGCTTGATTTGTATCAGCAATACCAGAATGAACAAAGGGCAGAGAATTGTCACATGTTCCTGTGATGTGCATTTGGATCATTCCTTTTCTCCCTCTCATTCCTTCCATAATTTTAAAGCCAGTTAAATATTTATATTGAGACTTTACAACATCATCAACCTTAGCTTTAGTTACACTGTTTTAAGCTCAATCAAACTGACTTCTTCATTTTTGTTTGTGCTGTCTGTTTCCCAGAAGGGCTTGCTGGGATTTTATGTCACTCCTTGTCTTCATTATGCAAGTGGTTCAGGATATGAATTACTCAGGTGCAAGGGATCAAAGCAGCTCATAATGAAGCAAAAATATAAATATAGGTCAGTGGCAATGGTTCTATTGATTGTTTGAAATCTATCTTCTGATGCAGAATCATAAGAACTATTTAATGTGACACCGGACGGTTTTATTTCTGTGTTTAGTACTAAAGTGTGCATGACATGTCTTTGTGTGTGTGTCTGCCTATTGTGTATGGTACAAATAAGCTGTTGACTTTTCCTGGAGCCGGAAAAAAAATATGCACTGAAAAATATGCAATTGGTTGACTGGTTCTTGAATGTGAATCACACGTATTCCCACACTGATTTCCCTTTTTTACAGAGTGAATTGTCCATATTAATGTTGTTGACTGACCACGTCTTCAAAATATAGTTAGCAAGCAAAGTAGCAGCCTACACAGAGTGCACATCAATCCAATGATGTCAGAGTCTACTCTTACTTCTCTATTTGATGCTCCTCCATCTGAGAGCTGTTAGCTGCTGAGTCCATGTTCTCCTCTGCTGCTGACAGTACACACTGAGGCCATGAGGAAAGCAGCTGGTTTCTGGATGTACACATTCCAGGTTTCAGAAAGTCAATCTCACAACACTGGCTGGAGAGTATTGGTTTCATGGCCACACGCTAAAGCATCATTACTTCACTTTTCATCTTAAGTGGGGCATAAGTCCCCCCAGGAGAGTTTGTGAGTCAATCTTTATTTCTGCCTTGAGTTCAGAGTTACAAGCTAACAGCCTAAGGCAAAATTTGTCTCTCCACCTATACTGCAAATATAGATCCAACTGTGTATTGAGCATTCTTTTATGATAGGAACTTCCACTGATCTCAATGGAAATTTTACATGCTCTGAACAAATACAGAGCATGGGAAAGGAACCAGTAATGCCATGAGCATTTTGACTTTTTTTGTACCAGGCTCTTTGATTGGACTTGATCCAGGCCTCATCAAGATAAATCTACCACTGGATTCCACCACACTTTTAAAGGGATGATCTTTTATGTTGTTAGATTCACCCACCAATCTTCAGAAAAATATAGCACATCAATACAGTTCTGGACATTGCACTGTGGATTAGATTGAATAGAACAGAATACAAGGCAGATGTGGAAGCTCCTTAATAAAAGTAGGGTTGGCTTTGCCTACATTCCTTGGAGTCAGATACAGTTTGCTGTGACCTGGCCTCTTAGCCTACGCTTTTAATTGCCTTCTTGCCTTCAGAATTAAAGGCATGTAATTTATAACACCGTCAGACACCCATATATTGTTTATATGGAGAACATTTAGCTACAGCTCTATCTTCTTTTCATTTATTTATGTATCACCATGAAGGGAATTCCACAGAAGAATCCAAGCCCACAAAGTGGAAATTCACAATGGAAAAGATTTTACATGTAGGAAGGTTTTTAATGATCTCCCTAAAGACTTCACAATGTGTCCAGAGATTGTGTAAAGTATAAAAATGTACGTGGATCCTTTGACTAAGGGGCACCTGCATGATGATACTGTGTTTCTTCAAGATAGAGCTGGGCAGAATTTTTTTTTATTTTTATTATTTGGCTAAAAAATGTAGATTTGAGACAATTGAAACATTTCACAAATTCATGTCAATGTCAGTGATATTTTTTATTGGAAAAAAAGGGAAAACAATTTCAGAAATGTCAGAATCATAGAATCATGACTCGAGAGGTCATCTAGTCCAATCCCCTGCATTCATGGCAGGACTAAGTATTATCTAGACCAGTGGTCACCAACCGGTCGATCATGATTGACTGGTCGATCCTAGAGGATCTCCAGTCAATTGCAATCTCTGGTGGCACAGTGTGGCTGCTGCTAAGGCGGACTCTCTCCCTACCCCCGCCCCATGCCGCTCCCGGAAGCGGCCAGCGCGGCCCCAGGGACGGGGAGGCAGGGGTCTCCCTCCGCGCGCTGCTCCTGCCTGCAAGCACCGCCCTTGCAGCTCTCATTGGCTGGGAGAGCTGCGGGGGTGGTGCTTGCAGGCAGGAGCAGCACACGGAGCCATGTGCCCCCCGCCCTCCCCAGAGCTGTGTTGGCCTCTTCCAGGAGCGGTGTGGGGCCAGGGTAGGCAGGGAGCCTGCCTTAGCCTTGCTGCGCCCGCCGCCGACCGGGAGCCGCCGGAGGTAAGTGCTGCCCAGTGAGAGGCCGCACCCCAACTCCAGCCCTGAGCCCCCTCCCGGAGCCAGCCCCCCATACTCTCTCCTGCACCCCGAGCCCCACCCCGAGTCCCCTCCCAGAGCCAGCACCCCAAACCCCCTCCTGCACCCGAACACTCTGCCCCAGGCTCAGCCCAGAGCCCCCTCGCACACTGCAAACCCTTTGGCCCCAGCCCAGAGCCAGCACCCCCTCCCAAACTGCAACCCCCTACCCCAGCCCGGTGAAAGTGAGTGAGGGTGGGGGAGAGCGAGCGATGGAGAAGGGGGGATGGAGTGAGCGAGGCGGGGTTTTGGGAAAGGGGCGGGGCCTTGGAGAAGGGAAGATCCTGGCTTGCCCTTAGATTCAAACAGTGATCTTGGGCGTAAAAAAGGTTGGAGACCACTGATCTAGACCATCCCTGACAGGTGTTTGTCCAACTTGCTCTTAAAAATCCTCAATGATGGAGATTCCACAACCTCCCTAGGCAATTTATTTCAGTGCTTAACTACCCTGACAGGAAGTTTTTCCTAATGCCGAACCGGAATGGCCCTTGCTGCAATTTAAGCCCATTGCTTCTTGTCCTATCGTTCATTTCAACATTTTCAAAGTGAAACATTTAGATTTTCCAGCCTAGATTTAGAAAGGGTGCTGTTCACAGCATTGAGGAAAAGGAGGGTCCCCCTCTGTTTATATCAAATAGACTAGTGCACTCACCTGGGATATAGCAGAAGTGGGTTCAGATCTCTCCTCTAGGGTAGTGGCTATTCTAGGACGGGTCTTAATCGCTCCTATTGAAGCTGTTCCACTTTGTATAAATAATTAAATATTCACTGGAGCAGGGACTGAAACCCAGGTGAGTGTGTAGACCACCAAGCTACAGAATCATTCTCACTCTCTGGCCCACTTTCATATAAAGTGTGGAGATTTGAATCTGGGTTTTCTACATCCCAGGTGAGTGAGGAAATGGGGGTCAGGAGGGGTGCGCCACCATCATAGTTTTGGGAATGGTGCCTAAGTCCCCTTGTGAATCTAGCCCTAATAAAAGCAAGTTTCCTTTGCTTTTATTAACCAAAATGCCCAAAATTGAAACAAAGTATATCATTTTCAAGGAAGCATTTCATTCAACCCCAAATGATTTTTTTCTAACTTTTTGACTCGCTGAAAATTCTGAAAAATGTTGGTTTTTTTTATAAATTTTCAAAAAAATTGGAACTGCCAACAAACTTAAAGATCAGTTCTTGACATAGCTGTAATATTCATTGCAACAGACTGAATGTTTATAATATACATGGCCTGCCATGACTGAGCTGTTCAAATCAGCATCAAATGTCTCTGATGCTCAGTGCGTCACATTGCCCATTTAATCCAGCAATACGTCATTTCAGGCCAGTTAGAATCACTGTCAGTGTTTCAAAGTTACATTTTCTCTTCACAAAAGAGAAACTTTGAAGGAATACCATATTAAGAAGGTTTTGAACCCCAGTTGGTGAGTTGTTTCCCTTTGTTTTACTTTGTAATGTATTTTAAGCTAGGGGCAAATCTACACTACCGCATTACATCGGCGCAGCTGCAGCACATCTGGTGAGGTGGAAGCTATGGCAGCTAGAGAGCATCTCCCGCTGACGTAATGCTAGTATGGAAAGTGCAGAACTTGCATCGCTCAGGTGGTGGGGAGGAGGCTTTTTCACTCCCCTGGGAGACATAAATAATTTGACTTAGGCTGTAGTGTAGATCTGCCCAAAGACTCTTCAAATTTTGATACCCCTCTGTCCAGTAGCGGCACCAGCTCTTCCGGCGCCCTAGGCGGCGGAAGGTCCCGCCCCCGAAATGCCTCCCCCAACAGCGGCGGCGGAAGGTCCCGCCCCCAAATTTCAACGGGCGGCCGGGGCGCCGGTGCCCCCAAAATAGCAGCACCCTAGGCGACCACCTAGGTCGCCTAATGGGTTGCGCCGGCCCTGCCTCTGTCACTAAGTTCCCTGAGAATCCCCCTGAGATGATACAGCCTATGCAAATGATAAATATCAAGGCAGTTCTGTACTTACCATCCCCTTTTTGAAACTAATAATGATCAAAAAGCTTTGGTTAGGTCCTTTGTCTTTAGGGGCTAATTAAGTTAAGTGAAATGCAATGCGGTGCATTTTTTTTTTATTTTGGTGGGTACTGCTGTGCTATGATTAATATTTGTCTCACTGACTTTGCAAAAATCTATGGCCCTGGAGCATCTTAATAGAACCCAATGTTTCTTGCACTATGAATGTGAAAATTACATGCCTGAAAATAAAAAGGTTTAGATTAAAGAAATTAAGGAAGAAACTCCCATTTTTTTAATTGCATGATGTATGGAAAGTAAGACTGTTCCTGCATCCGCTTATAATGTGCAAATATTGAGACAGGCACCCAGAAATCTGTTTTTCTGAATACCAGGTGAATTTTATATTCTCATTGCATTAATAAAATATAGGGGTTGACATTAACATATGAACATATTTAAATTGCTGTTTTTTTCCCTTCAATGTTGGTCATGATCCTAAGAGATGCTAAACAACACCTCGCTGGAGTTTTCACTGTGGGAAAACTCGTTGCTCCCCAGAATAAAATGTAAATTGTGTTTGCTGCTTTTTTCTGCATTGGAATTGTCTTTCAAACTACAGCAGTTCTGAATATGAGTAGGGGTGATCTGAAGACCTCCATTACAAAGAGCAATTGCTGCTGCACAAGGGTACTTCTCCACTGTTCAGAGGCTAGGTTATAGAAAATCAGTACAAAATTCAGATGTTTATCCAAACTCTCTGAATTGCTAGGGGCTGCAAATCTCGTAAGTGGAGGCTCGCTGGTGAAATTTATTACATTTTGTGCTTCCAGATGGGTTGAAGGAAATATTGTCAACATATTTCAGCTTTCCCTTTTGCAGTCATGGAAAGAACCAGGAGGTGCAAAGGCACACAGAAATTGGAGGGAGAGACATGAAAAGGAATCTGATTACGTTTGAGTGGTGGTGAACATCTGGGTCAGACTCTGTTTCATACCCTGCTAGTCCATACCTATTATTACACATCTCACTTAGCTCATCAAGTAAAGAAGATAAAAAGCATGCAAAGCAAGTTAAGACTTGCTTTGAACATGGGAGGAAACCACCACAACACCTCCTCTAGAGCAGGAGTTCTCAAACTTCATTGCACCACGACCCCCTTCTGACAACAAAAATTACTTCACGACCCCAGGAGGGGGGAACTGAAACCTGAGCCCGCCCAAGCCCCACAGTCCTGGGTGGGGGGGCCAAAGCCCAAGCCCCACTGCTCCGGGCAGGGAGGCCAAAGCTGAAGCTCAAGAGCTTCAGGCCCAGGTAGGGGGCCTGCAACCTGAGTCCTGCCGCCCAGGGCTGAAGCCCTTGGGCTTTGGCTTTGGCTTTGGCTTCGGCCCTGGGTAGTGAGGCTCGGGCTTCAGCCCCACGTCCCAGCAAGTCTAAGCCAGCCCTGGAGACCCCATTCAAAGGGGGTCCCGACCCACTTTGGGGTCCCGACCCACAGTTTGAGAACCGCTGCTGTAGAGAGAGAAAAATGTTTTACTATCCATTGGTTTGGGCACTTTCAGGCTATACCCACATCCTAAATGCTTTTTTGAAATAATAAAAAAAAGTGGTTTACTATCTGCAGGAGACCTTTCATTGTGCTAGAGTGCATTAGACACTTACCTGTGTTTCAGAGTCCACTTCCCACCTTCTTCAGCCAGGAAGAATCATAGGCTGAAGGGGGCTATCCGAAAACTTAAGTGTTTGGTGCCCCAGTTTGATGCTTAGTATGCATCCCATCTCTATCTGCTACTTCTGTTCAAAAGAGACAATTCATTGGTGGGTTTAAAGGTGAAAAACAAGTCTTCGGTAATTACATTCAATTGTCTGCATGGTTGAAATTTATGAAAATGCTCCACTGTGGTATCAACTAAAATTGACTATTCCATAGATTCATCTGCAGAACGCAAAGGTAATTACTTTGTTTCATTTAGCGATGGAAAGTATGTGCAGAAGGACATTTTGAAAGGCCTAAGTATAAGTTTAGAAAACAAATCTGGGTTTGATCCCAGATCAATGGGAGTTTTGCTTCTGATTTCAACAAGAGCAGGATCAGTGGCTTTTATCATATGAACATGACCTATTACCTTATGTTCATGTGTCAATCAATGAGTAATGCCTACTTCTTACAGTGACAAACGCATAACAGATGTCACAGGGAGGTAAACAGGTAGTTCTTTACAATTATTTTTATTAGGTACCCATTTAGGACTCCATTTACTTACATAATAGCAGTGTATTAGATAGACTGCTTTTCACTAGACACATGCATAAATAGAATTAGAATCGTAACCTCAAATCAGAGTGAAACCAATATATTAAAGTTATGTGGAATTATCAATGAATTAGTTGCAACTTCCTTCATCTTCTTAGGCCTGGTCTACACTGGGGGGTGTGTGTGTGTGGAATCGATCTAAGTTATGCAACTTCAGCTATGTGAATAACGTAGCTGAAGTCGACGTACTTAGATCTACTTACCGCGGTATTTTCACTGCGGTAAGTCGACTGCTGATGCTCCCCCGTCGACTCCGCCTGCGCCTCTCACTCCGGTGGAGTACTGGAGTCGACGGGAGAGCGCTCGGCGGTCAATTTATCGCTCCGGAGGTAAGTGTAGACATGCCCTTAGAGAAGGTACTCAGCAATTTACAGGATTGGGAAATGAATATAAGGATCTGATCCGACACTCACTGAAGTCAATGGAAAGACTCTCATTCATGTCAATGGTCTTTGGATCAGATGTCTAGAGAACGAGCTCTGCTCTCATTCCTGCAGCTGGTCCTTCCAGACCATGGTTAAGGCTCATAGGTGAGCCTCTCTGTACCCTTTTTCTGGAGCAACAAAAGACTTTGTTTTCCAGTGCTCTCTGTTCCACACCTTTCATCAGCAGTACATTTACTACAACAACAAACATTTAAAATGTATAAGATACATATTTTTAATTAAAAAGTAAAAAAAACTTTTTTTTGTTAAATTGCTGCCCCAGATCCATCACCAGCTATCTGGAATGTGAACAGCAATCTGTATAAAAACATTCAGTATATAAAAACTTGGCATTTGGATTCTGTCATAACTGCTAGCTAAGAATGTGATACAGAAGCAAGTAAATGAAACCCAATAATGTCTTTTAAATATATCAAAAGATCTTTATATGAGTGAATCCTTTTACACCATCAATCATGGACTTTCCAGCATAGACCGCAGTTCATCAGAACTCTTAACCTTGTGCCTAAAGTTAAGCATATGCTTAAGTGCTTATTGGAACGGATGCCATAAAGCAAAAGATAAATATGTAATACTGGATAGGAGATCTGGTTTTTCCAGAGGAAAAGAGTTCACTGTTAAAGAAAACTTTACTGAAAAGATTTAAAAAAATGAGATATCACAGTATTCTGGGATTTGGTGGGTTATGTGCGAGCTGCACATCTTTGAAAGGCAGGTGGATTTATTCTGAAATATTTACTCAACCTCATTACCTTGTATTCCTGTATAGATGTATATCACATCTATGGAAAGCATGTATTAATAATAGGCCCAATCTTGCATGGGACCGAGTACCCACAGCTCACCACGTGCAGGCTTGAGCCTAAGATTTGTAATGTCACTATTGCCTTTTAACAAAAAAACATTTAAAAATCTGCTGTTTAGGAAGGTTAATTTTTTATAACTAAAATAGCTAAGATATATCAATACTGTTAAGATGAAGGCTGGGGTTATTACCATGCAAGCTTCTCAATGATTGTGTGTGCAGGGTTTACAGGGGTAGTCAATAGGTGGACTGCGGGCTAAATCTGGACCCAGAGATGACCTGTGCCAACCAATAGTGGGGGGGCAGAGTGAGGACAGTCAGCTTCAGTGGTGTTACTGAGCATGCTCAGTACAGCCCAAGCAGAAAATCTGGGGGGGCATGTGACCCCACATACCCCCTCCACACACACACACACACACACACACTTTGCCTCTGTCCGGACTGCCAGATGCTTTTGAACAGCCCGCAAAATCTTTTTATTTACTTATTATTATTATCATCATTATTGTTATTATTTTCTCTGGAGTCTGGACTTTGACTATTTCTTGACCGAGAAATTTGGACCTTGACAGAAAATAATTGATTGCTCCTGGTTTACACAGTGGATATGGGCCTGAGCCTAAAGAGCGCTGGGTGCCTCCCACCCGGTACTGTGCACCCGTGGCTCCTCCATGTGGTCATTAGAGTTTATCTGGGTTCAGGATGCATGGCCTGTGCTTTTTGTATCCTTCTGGTTCTAGTGGCCTCTAACCTAAAAGGTGCTGCTGAGCACCTACTAGGACCAGGACCTTCTTGCAGTAGAAAGATACCGGTTATAAAGTCATAGAGTTCAAGGCCAGAAGGCACCACCCACTCATCTAGTCTGACTCCTGTATATCACAGGCCTCTCACTTCTCTGTTAAACCTCACAGGATCACACTCTTACTCTAGTTGTTAATGACATGATTCTGTAATTTTGTGTTTTTCTTCTGCAGTTGCATTTTCAGGCCTTGGCTTTACGACCTTCTACTTAGCTGGAAAGTTGCACTGCTTCACCGAAAACGGCCGAGGGAAAAGCTGGCGGCTTTGTGCAGCAATTCTGCCTCTGTATTGTGCCATGATGATTGCCCTATCACGCATGTGTGATTACAAGCATCATTGGCAAGGTGAGTCATGGTGATGCCTTTCCTTTTCATTGTCCTCATATTTCTGCAGTGAGAGCTCCAGGGATGGAGTGGTTATAGCTTGTTTGACTGGCAGCTAGTTCTAAGTGTCATTTTAGTTCTGACAGTGTGTGTGAATATGACAGAGGCCCAGTATATCTGTGTGTCTTTATATCTGATTGAATGCATATAAACATGTTTTGGCCCATTACTGTAGAACAGAAAACTACAGAACTTTTTCGTAAATGTTACTAGGTGGATTGTGGCCTCTTAAGATATATAGTATAGAATACAGGTCTGTCTCATCTTACGCTGGGGTTACGTTCTGCGGTCAGCGCGTAAAGCAAAAACCGCATATAGTCAAAATTACATTGAGTGTAATGGCGGGCAGAATCGCCCGCCCTACAGACACAGTATTTAAATTGTTATTTTTCTCTCTTTTTTTGTTTTTTTCTTGTTTTTGCCGACCGCGTAAAGCTGAAATCGCACATGTTAAATGCGCCTAAGATGCGACAGACCTGTACAGATGGTGACAACTTTTGCCCAAGCTCAAAGCTTTGCTGCAAAGCTTCATGTCTTCCAGCCCATTAAATTTTTTTAGTAAAACAGATGTTTGGGTAAAAGGCTATGGTCATAATGGCTTTAGAGGAATGAGAACCTCTGTTTCCAAATTAATCACCTAATTTAGTAAGGAAACTATATCATATTCACATCATGGCCAATAAAAAATAAAATTGGTTTTTCATAGATTCTGGCAGATATTTTTGATTCCAGTATTTTACTTCAGAATGGACTAATGCTCAGATGTTAGCTGGGTGGATTTAATGTGTACAATGTACGTTGTACCAGTGTATGTTCACTAAGTTGCAACCGCTAATTAAAATATTCATAATTTATTGTATCATGACATGTTCTTTATTACAGGAACATGCAATGCTTTCCTGATTCTGCAATCAGATCTCAGAGTCAGAAGATCTTACCACTGTCATATTAATTTACATGGAATAAATGGGACAAAGGTCTTAACATAAGCCAGTCACTGTCCAACATTAAACAGTCTTAAACAGATTTTGCTCTACAGAAACCTGAGCCTGCTTAGTACCATGGCAAACACACCATTCAAAATCCTTTTAACCTTTTATTAAAGATAAAGAAAAGTAGGAAAAACAGTTAAAGCATTTGAAATGTAGAGTATTAAGTAAGCCTTTCATTTTAACAACACCCCTTCACTTTCCCTTTAGCTAAAGAGAGTTATTAGAAGGGGAAAAAACCCTTGTTTGACAATCTTTTAGATGGTATTAAACTGGGTGACCAGATAGCAACTGTGAAAAAACGGGACGGGGGTGGGAGGTAATATGCGCCTATGTAAGAAAAAGTCCCCCAAAACAGGACTGTCCCTTTAAAAATGGGACATCTGGTCACCCTACTATTAAAGATAGTAATAACTGTCCTTTTGGGTAAAAGAGAAGAAGTTAGCTGAGATGAGCTGGAGCTGGTGTTGCTGCTGTTGTTAAAGTCCTATTTAGCTTAATCTTAGAGGTGTTTAGGATTTAGCTCAAGCAGGTAGGGATACCAATGTCATCTGAATCCCTCTCTCTGGCCCAATCCGGTCAGCACATCCCTCAGGATTAGGAAAAAGAAGGCCCAGGGTCCCAGGAAACAATGGGGATGGCAGCCATGATGGTGCAGCTCGCTCCAGTAGCTTCGTCTGTGCTTTCTAATTTTTCCCAAAAAAGTCTTTCTTTAAGGCCCCCCCCCCCCAAAAAAGGGAGTGATGGGTGGAATAGCCCATCCCCTCATTATTTTGTTCACCAATTAGACCTAATATCCAGCACACCAATTGCAGTTCATTATAATCCAGTTACATATCTTTTGTCTTTACCAAGTATGATTTTGTCACAGTCCTTGAATTATATCAGTAGACTTCTCTGTTTTGACTAATTCTGGGGTTATTTTTATCAGGTTTTTTGCACCTGTTCCCATTAACATTTGCTATTATAGGTTATAGTGACATTTTATGAACTTTCACATCCTTTACAGTTGAGCTCACAATTAGAATAAATTTGTAAGACCAATTATCATAATATAATCCCTCTTTTTTATGAACGAATTCCGCCTAGGATCAGACATTTGTTCATAAAATCACAGTTACTAAGAAAAACCTTATTTTATCTCAAGCATATAGGGAGGAAAAAGGAAAAGAAAAAGGTACTTGATTATAGTGTAGGGTTTGCAAATTTCTTATTCCAAAACTGGGATTTACAAATGTTACTTGATTAAATGTTACCAAAATTGCAGTTAAATTTTCCAGATGTTAACTACACTAAGAACTTAGAACTCACTTAATTTGTAGCTAAAACTGCTGCTGTTATATATTTGTAAGATGTTGAAGAACAAACCAGTTCTTATCACTTCTTTGTCTGTATGCCCAGGATGGGTAAAGATGGGGGTGTGTGTGAAATCCCCTCTTTTGCCACTTACACAGTTAAAGCTGTACATTTACACAAACCATGAACATTTTATGCACTAGTGGTTAAGCTTGGACACTTGGAAAAAAAATCTTTAGCCCTGATGGTGTTCTTACCCAAGTTTGTTTTCTCCTTTTAAAAGAAGCAACAAATTGATGTTCTTTTGGAACTACATTTGCATTTCTGAGCCCTTTGCAACCCCCAAAGAGGGCAAAAACAAAACAACAAAACATTTTGAAAACAAAACAATCAGAGAAATCACCAAAAAGTTTGGTGTTGCAAGAGCCCTTCATTCTGGTGGTTTGATAATTCAATTCACAGTCAGTGCAGTAGCAGTCCTGAATTAAGCTGGTGTTTTGTTAACAAAGAGGGATTACCCAAGAAGTTATTTCAGAAAAAAAAAAAAATCTGTGCTTTAGCAACTTAACTGTCAACCATTTAAAATACTTCAGTTTTGCCATTTTTGCTTTTTCTTAAAAATACCTTTTTGTTAAACCTGCAAAATTATTACCAATCATTGATACTACAGACCTCAAAATAATAATTAAAAAAAAATGAAACAAAGTGTTTGTTAAAGAAATTTTAGAAATTGAAAACTTTAAAAAAGCTTTTGAAACAAAAACATTAACGGTTTGTTTTGCATGCTTATCTCAAACAACCTCAACACATTTAAGAATTTTAAAACAAAATGTGGAAAAGTGGGTTTTTCCTATTCAAAACCAAATTTTTCATTGTACTTTTTCTGATTAGAAAATTGTAACTATCTAGTCAAAAGCAACATTTTCCTACAGAAAATTTTGATTTAGATGAAACCACATTTTCTGACAGAAAAAAAATTTGGTCAAACAACGTTGACCAGCTGTACAATAAGCAAGAAAGTACAGTAAAATAACAACAATTTCAAGTGTAGACAGTCATTTTATAGCAATTTATAAGACATAATAAGGATGGTGGAACATTCCAAATCAATGAAAAAATATAGAAATTAAATAAAAAAAAAAATCAGATAGCCACTTGAAAGTGCAGACTAATTATTTCTGCAGATTCACGTGCATAGAGATAGATATGCTGTGGAATGTAGTATTAAAACTGTGTGGGTCTGTCTGTGAGAAAAGATTCACTAGTTATTCTCTAGTTTGGTCTATGCATGTTTGCAGTGTGTTTTATCCTGCCAAGAGCAAGAATTATTTATGGACTAAAATGTGTGCTGTGAGGCAGATAATTATGGTGTGTTTTATATGTTGTGGAAATAGATTACACCCAAGGTGTTACCACCATGTCCATTACAGCTGCATATGTTTGTCTTTGAAGCTTAAGTAGATGATGCTGAAAACTCTGCTAGCTGCTTACAAACCAGGGATTATTCAGGCAGCCATGTTATCCTGCAAGTGACCTTAGCTCTTACCTGAGAAAACTGCACTCTCTAGGGAGGGACTAAGTCACTCTGTAAAACTTAGCATTGTAGCTCAGCCCCTGTCTTTTGTACTCAGCGGAGGCAGCCAATTGTGTTAAATTACTTATGGTGGCTTTGTGATACAGCCTTAACTGCCCAGTGGGGAATGAGCAAGGACTATCAATATACTGTACAGGACTCAGTGAACTGTAGGTGAAAGAGGAAATAGCATAACCTTACATTAAAAAGGCATAGAATGGGATCTCAGAATGAATATTATGAGCATTCTCTGAGCCTTCTTCAGTTATGCTATAAAATATAATGTTCATAATCTTTGTGTTGGTATTAGTGAACTATAACAGATTAGCATATTGAATCCCAAATACATTGACTATTTTAAGACCCTAACTCAACATGTGGCTTTCTCTAATCTGAAAAGATTCCAATGAATTTATTAACTAGATAAATGGAAATATATAGAACCAGGGGTAAACAAGGAGTCTGGAACAATGTTCCCTTTCTATTGTTGGTAAATAAATTAAAAATAGCATTTTGCAAGGCTGTCTCTCCTAGGATCTCAAACTAAACACAGGCGTCTTCTTGGAGAAAACCAGAGTGAAAATGCTTATTCTAATTTTACGGACTACATGGGACAAGATCAGCAACCCACAGATCTAAAGCACTGCAGTCATGTGGTTAGTTTGTATTATGGTAGTTTTCACAGGCCTCGGTCAGGATCAGGGTCCCACTGTGGTGGATGCTGTACAGACATACAATAAAAGCAGTCCCTACCCCAAAGAGTGTATGAACGGCTAGATTGTGAAACACTTGGTCATACTGGTAAGAATTTACTCACACAAGCAATCTCTTTGACTTCAGTGGGGCTCTACATGTCAACTTGTGCTCACCAATGTAAAGGTTTATACAATCTAGCTCTAATTAAGGAGATGTAACAGGTGGGAGTAGTGTACAGTATAGAGTAGTAGGAACACATGATTGTGTATCCTTGCTACATATAGCAACTTGCTCATGTGAGTAGTAACAGTGAAGTCCATCAGAATACTCATGAGTAAGGTGCTACATACTACGTGTAGACAGGCAGAATTGAGGCCTAAGTTATCAATCACGCCGTATCAATAACCTAAAGAAAAGTTACTAATCTTCATAATTCAAAAGCCTCCAGGAAGGGTGAGCTCTTTTTTAAAGGACACAGAAAGGACCAACACACAAGGTTTCCCAGGTGCTGTTGTTTGAAGAACCTGAGAGAAAGTAAAAATAATCATGCCTGATCTGTAAAGTCTAATGCTGTCAGGAGAAGTTTGAGTCAAAAGGAGTTCATTATGCTGAAGCTAACTGTATTGATCACAGTGGAAAGGACATAACATAGTTAACAGTGTGCTTGCAGCTCTGGATACTCAGGGAGTCCTAGTATCCTCTCTACATGAGAAGGGTGCTGTTCTCTCATCTTCATCAATATAATGAGAGTTGCCATTATATTGACACTTTCCAGCAGGAGGTCCAATGTGATGCTATCGATTAGGACAGAGGGAATGGAGATCACTGGGATAGAGGTTTATAAAATCATGAATGGAATGGAGAAAGTGAATATGGAACTGTTGTTTACCACTTCACATAACAGAAAAACCAGGGGTCACCCAATGAAATTAATTGGCAGAAGGCTTAACACAAACATAAGGAACTACTTCACACAATGAACAGTCAGCATTTGGAACTGTTTGCCAGGGGATGTTGTGAAGGCTAAAAGTATAACTGGGTTCCAAAAATAATTGGATAAGTTCATGGAGGGTAGGTCCATCAATGGTCAGGGTCGCAAACCCATGCTCTGGGTTTCCCTAAATCTCCAACTGCCAGAAGCTGGGACTGGATGACTGGGATGGATCACTTGAAATTGCCCTGTTCTGTTCATTCCCTCTGAAGCCTCTGGCACTAGATCGACCATTGGTCTGACCCAGGATGGCCATTCTGATATTCTTACTAAGGCCCCAATCCAATGTCACTTACACTCATTGGGAGTCTTTCCATTGAGCCCTAAGAACGCTATCCAAACTCAATCATTCTTTGACTTTAATGTGATTTATATGAGGCACCAACTGACAAAAGTAGCCTTTCATATAGCTGCAGAGTAAATTATTTTATTCTAAACAATATTTGTTAAATTTAACCAACTTTGAAAGCCTGTGTAATAGCACATATTGGAGTCCGTGGACAGGGGTATTGTTAATTTTTTTGTAACCATGACCCCTGGCATGGGACTGAAGCCAGGAAATAAAGATCAAAGGTGGGATTTTCAGGTGACTTTCAATGGGATATACGCTACTAAGTCACTGCGCCACTGTCAGCTTTCTAGTATAGCTGTTCTAAGCTGACAGGAGAAACTCTCCCACCAACATAGCGCTGTCTACACCGGTGCTTAAGTTGAGTGACATAACTTATGTCGACTTAAGCCATAGCTCTAATCTACACCAGACTGACAGAACTAGAGTTTGAATTCTAAATTTCTCTTTAATTAAATTTAAGAATATAAAAGCTATTTATTTTAGCGATTTACTCTTCTTTGTAATTAGATACGATAATTTCACTATTTTTTATTACACTGTCATTTCCGTTAAGGAAGTGAAAAAGAAATCAGAAAGGTAATTGGATACTTTTGACCCTTTTTTGATCAGTGCTAAAGTTCCTGAACAAAATTAAACTCCTCGTACCATTTAATAGTCAATGTCTTTCACTATTGTTTACATTTGAATCTACAGGGCCTTTCCGAGCCAATGTGTATTTTCAGGGATTTTTTTTCCTCACTTGAAAATAAAGAATTTCCCAAAGAAGATCAAGAAAATTGAATATTAAGGGACAAGTGGTGACTTGACAAACAGCGCAAATCTCTTGCACTTGACAGACTGTTGTTCTCTCAGACAGAGAATAACAGTCCTACAAAAAAAAACTAAAGAAGCAAATCCCTTTGTGTTGCAAAGAAGTTTGTTATCTTGTTTGTTGTAGTGATGGCACCTAGGGAGAGGAGAACTACAGGCAGAAACTGTAATGACCATGCTCCCTTTAAACCAATGCATGCTGTGAGTGAGTCATATCCCAGTATCTGCAGGTGTCTGCAGGACTTCAGAGAGTTTTTGTCCCCAAGCATCACTGCAGGCTTGGAGCGGGAGGTGATGTCAGAAAGAAGCAGGAAGACAAGACCAAAAAGCCAAACTGTTTAATTAGGGTTTGTCTTTTCAGAGACTTGTGTTAGTTTTCAGATTAACAGATTTTTAAAAAAATATAAAAATGCAACTGTAGTCACTATAATAAAACCTATTTTGTGGATAGAGTATCCATGTAGCTTAGCAGCTTTGAGAATATCTACCCTGGATTTAGAAGACAATGGTTAAAAGATATTAAAGGTGCAAAATATTGTTAGGGCCCAATAGTGCAAGGTGCTGAGTGGCTCTTGAATGCAGGGGCTCTGTGCAAGCCCCAAATACATTGGTTAGTACGTAGTTATAGATAACAGGCTGGGGGTCAAAGAGGGACTCTTAAAGCCAGATGGATTTGGCAGCTCAAAACTCTTGTAGGGAATGCAAAGGGGCAATGCAGAATTCCATCCATCTCACACCACCCACGGCCTTCATGATGTTCCCTGCACAAAGGGAATATTTTGTAAAGACTTCCTCACAGGGACTCCACCCACCTGCCCCTGGACAAGGGTACCATCTCCTGGGCAGCAACCCATCGGGTTTATTGTGGGTCTACCTTGTGAGTGCTCTGCGTGAGGATAAATCCAAGAGCAGATTAAAGGATGCAGGGTGCTTCCACCCAGGGAAACATTCTGCACCTCTTGGATGCAGACTTTAATTTCCCCCCCATCCACCCCCATCAATATTGGCTGCTATTTCAACACTAACATGCTTGATTTTTTTTGTTGCTTTTCCTACCTAGATGCTTTTGTCGGAGGAATCATTGGCCTAATTTTCGCTTATATTTGCTACAGACAGCACTACCCACCTTTGGGTAATGTGGCTTGCCATAAACCTTACGTCAGCCTCCTAGTTCAAACCTCAATGAAGAAAGAAGAGAGACCTACAGCAGATAATGCTACCGGCCTGCCTCTAGAGGGAATAACTGAAGGACCAGTATGACTAATAAATGTGCACAATGAACTTTTAGCCCTTCTCACATTCCTCCAAACTGGTCTCTTAACATGATGTTTCCTACAGTACATTTGGGCGGTGTTTTTTTTTTTTAAAAAGATTTTTTTTTTCATACAGTAACATCCTCTTACTTTTAAGGTTCAGTTTTCAGTACATACTGTTTTGTCCAGCTGTCTGTTTTCATTCCATTGCCAGAGCAAAAAAAAATCGAGAGGAAAAAAGTGTCAATAGAGAGAACATGCCAAATCCAAGCTAGTTAACTGAATACTGAAAGAGAGGTATTTGAAGATACAGTCAATCTGAAAACAGTGGATGTTGTGTGATGCTGAGCGCCTCCTAGGAAGTAGATTATCCTCAACCGTCGGTGACTTCAGTGGGTGTTCAGTGCGGTCATCACTTTCAGGATTTCAGCAACTGCCATAATCAGCCCTTGGTCTGTTTCTTTATATAATTTGATGTGTAAGGGGCAACCTCCTTATGTTTATGTTGTGGTCTTCTAACATCATAAATCTTCCACATGATGTGAATGCTTTGTGCTAGTTGTCAAGTTTTGGCAGTGTTATTCTGAGCTGGTAATTAAACAGTTGCTGAAATGTATGAAGAGCAAGAGTCTGAAAAGAGCCAAATCTACTCACATCAAGGGTTTTGAAGGATGAAGCTGACAGCAGAGTGAGCCAAATCTGTGGAAATTGTCAGCTTGCAATAACATATGTTCATAGGCTGGATTAGAAACTGGGTATTAAAATATTAGCATTTTTTTCTGAGAGCTCGGCCAGTAATTATTTTCAAAATTGAATGAAACTGCAGCAACTCCCATGACATACAACAAGCTGCAATCTTAAAAACAAACAAGCAAGCAAAAATCCTAAAACTGCACACTTGAAGAAACACCATGTTTTCTGTGAATCTCAATGTGCCACAGCTGTCCTGGTAGAAC
The DNA here is from genome assembly GCA_003942145.1 of Platysternon megacephalum. Lineage (NCBI taxonomy): Eukaryota > Metazoa > Chordata > Testudines > Platysternidae > Platysternon > Platysternon megacephalum. The sequence goes on along the minus strand of QXTE01000048.1, from coordinate 1,706,138 downwards.
TGTCTCTAATGAGACACTCCAGCATTGGTTGTGATCTTAAGGAATGTAAGGACTTTGGTTCATGAGCATTGGTTTCACATGTATGAATGCTTCCGTCCGTTTCCAGCACTGTAATATGCCTGGCTGAATTCTGAGAAAAATATTGCATTTGCTCATTTCCCCATTTTCAATTCATCATATTCCTAAGCCTACCATTTGTAAGGGTCATCTTGCTGCATGATCCAAAGCCCATTAAGTCAATGGGAATCATTTCATAGTATTCCAGTAGGCTTTCGATGAGGTGCAGAGGAGGTAACCATGTGTATGACCAACCTATGTTAGTTTATTATTTTTAGGTTCATGTTTCCATTCATTATTCATGCACTATGACATATTAAAAACATATCACTCCAGTGAAATGATGTACCTTTGAATGGCAAAGTGTCAGCTTCCAGCATTTCCTTTAATAGATGGATTAGAAAAGAGCAGGTAAAATGTTCTAAAAATCACATCCTGACAGTTGAACATTTCTTGGCTAGATCAGCTCGTTCAGGTGATCATAACCGCTTTGATCAACAATATCCATTATGGTGCTTTAGACTGGAGGAGACCGGTGCCATAGCTACCTTATAACTAATGTGTTCCTGTTGGAATATGTATTGGCCTTGTAGGCGTTTTGTGATTCAAAAAAGCTGTGTGTCTCAGTGTAAAGGCTTGTCATTTATTTTTGTCAAAGGTACACTTTGTAGATTTTTTGAGAAGAGCTATTCCCTGATTGGCAACACTTGAATTTTTATAGAAGAAAAACAAGTTATGAACCCTTTTTCTAAATAAAAAAAATGCATGCAAAAGAATGCTGCCAAACTCATTTAATGAAAACATATACAAAATTGTGAAATATACATTAATAGGAAATGACCTTATGGAAAAGTCATAGAAAATGTAATAGGGATGAGACCAATAGGGGTTCTATAGAAATTAGGCTTGGTCTATACTGGTTCTATAGGCCCTAGTTTAGATGCATATAAAAACAGTTATGCTGGTATAATTGTCACTATAGCTTATGCCAGTTCCTCAAACTGACATAAACCGGCACAGCTATGCTTATATTGGTTTAATTTAACTGCATCCTCACTAGGAGGGTTTTCCCAGTATAGCTTTACCAACAAAACCCAGCTATAGTAGACCAGTCATTACTCTAGAAACCTAGGCAAATGTAATAAAGAATTATCTCCTTGCTATAGAGTTTTTACACCATTCTATAGAATTCTATCTCAGGGATATAATTTTATATAGGATGATTAAAAAAACTAGCAAAGTTATTGTTTCTATAAATTCTGTCGGATTTTTCCATTAGCTTTGTCTTTTAGTGGAAAAACTTGGCTTCTGGCATGTATGCAAATCTTTAAAAAATTCTTAAACTCAAATTGAAAGTTTATTATTGATGTCTAGTGCATTTTACACATTTTTATATAAAGTTGGTGTATTCTTAAAAACATGAGTAGGGCCTCCTAAATGTGCTGTAAAAATCCCCACTATTTTAATGGACTTTGATACAAGTTAGCTATATTCCCCTTGTTAGTTGGGATGGGAAAGGCTGACACAGCACTTAGAAGAAACGCAACTGTGAAAATGCTGGAATATGAAATGTTGGGCACCATAAATACTTATATTGAAAGATAAATGGGTGAAAAGGACTTTGCAATGCAGCAAAGAAAGTATTTTTAATGGATGTAATTAAATTGAAAGTAATAAAACAGACCATGTAAAAGCTTTGATTAAGGTGTAATTAAAATTATGAAAAATGTAATAAAATGAAACTTACAGAAAGGTCCATAGGAGCTATAATTACCAGTACATGTCAGCGTAAGGAAAGCATTTTTGTGGATCGGTGTATTTTAATTTCATGCTCTCTTAATGTGAAGGAAATGTAATGTTGTAATGCACCAATAAAACTGCACATGAATGTGGGTTTTTGTACATCTGCGTGTTATCATTTTTTTGGCAAGGAGAAAGGTCACCAATTTGGTTTCATTAGTAAACCATAACGAGTGTTGCAAACCACCAGCCCTAAAATAACTGCAGTTACTTAGGAGCAAGAAACAGTTCCAAGAGTTAGTTACTGTTGCTACAAGAAAGGATCTGTCCCAGTATTCAGCTAGTACACATTATCCAATTTCTATGCAGGAAAAAAAACACAGTTTAGATCTTAGAATCTGAAGTTCATCTCGGAACATCCAACCAGCTGAACTTACAACATGCCTCTCGGTGAAGTTTAGAGAATTACCTACTTCATAAAACATCTGATTAGTATAAGAGGAATAATAAGCTGCTATGAAAAACTATGGAGCAATACTGAAACCAAGAGCAGCTAAGAGTCCAGTTGAGAGTCAGATGAACTTGGAAAATGTCTGCTGGGGTGGATGCACGTCTCAGACTAGAAACCAATATAAGGGTGTTTAAGCCATTTTTTTCACATTTCCTTGACTGCAGATTCCAGTAGGTTCAGGATCTCTGCTTTTTCCAAAGCAGTACAATAAGCCCTTGGTTTCTAACATGGTGAGAATGTTTGTAATTTGTTAGGAGGTAGAAAATACTGTGTCAAAGATACAAGATAGAAATTAGGGGCCTGGTTCTGGTTTGACACTGGTATAATTCCACTGACTCAGATTTATACCGATACCAGCAAGACCAGAGTCAAGCTCCTAATCCAACTTTTGACCACGTATTTTACAAATGGTTTTGTGGGTAAGGGTGAATCTAATTAGATTTGGCTGCAGTTTTGGATTCTTGGGACTACTTAGAGCTGGTCTAAGAGCAGCCCTGCGCTGACCTGGTGAAAGGGGAATAGCCTTGAACAGAGCAGAAACAGGAACAGGAGAGTGGTAAGGTCAATTTTGCTCTGCACAGATCAACCCAGAAAGTCTGCTGTTCAGAACAAATATGGCATGATCCATGCACTGAAGAATTTACCCTCCTGTGCTCATACTAATTCACAAAGAGCCAAATTCTGCTCTTAATTAAATCAGTGTAAATACAAATCCATTGTATTACTCCAGAATTACACCATTCTAATACAGCCCTAAGGCTTCAGGCACCATGGAAGTGCTGACACTGTCATTTTGTGAAGCAAAGTTATAGCATACGTACAGAGCAATGTATAAGAAGACCTGAGAGAGAGAGTAGGAACTCAGGAAAGGCACATCTTCCAGCGTTAACAAGCATGCATGGGGATTTTTATGCCTATTGCTACCTCCCTGAGAGGGTGGGTGGCTAGAGTCTACAGGGGAACTTGGAGAGGTAGCCATTGTGTCTTATCACTGTAGAGGAGATGCAAGTGATGCAAAGGCTTCACACGTCCTTTGCACATTTGCACTGTAACTGGGTACCATCTAGCNGGGGGGGGGGGGGGGGGGGGGGGGGGGGGGAAGTACCTTGCTATCAAATGGGCATTAGGCTTTGGCTGTGGAACCTCTTGGTCTAATGTAACTGTACGGTAAATACACTGCTATGAGTGTACAGTTTACAGTGCAGGTGTTCTGTTTTATTAATGCGCCATAGGTGTGCATGGCTCTTTAAAAAATGGGCCCAATACCACTTCCAGGGAAATCAGTGGCAAAACTTCCATTGACTTCTATGGGAGCAGGAGCAGGCCCACGGTCCTTTCCCATGGTGCGTGTGTTTGTTTGTTGCAGTGCAAACAAGACTGTAATAAAAAATGGAAGTCTTTATTACTTAGCGCTGGAATTTGGTTTCACACACAGTCAAATCCTGAACTAATTTAACCCTGGTACAACTCCATTAAATTCAGTGAGTTGAAGGGGGTTTACATCAGTGTAGAACTTGGCCTGTTCATTTTTAAAAGGACAATTTATTCTTATATTGCTTAAGACCTAATCGTAAAATTAAACAATGGATGTTACACTATAACTCAATATATCATCTTCCATCAGGGAATGGGGGCTTTAACAGGGTTTTAATATAATCAGATGGCTGCCAACGACAGCCATGTGGAGGGGGATGGTAGAAAGGAAAACCCAAGGAGGAAAAGTAGATCAAATGGAATTTGAGAGGGCAGCAAAAGAAAGAAGCTCCCTGTAAGCCAGAGAATAAAGAGGAAGAGACTCAGAGGCAATGTGAGTATTGGCAGCAGATGCAAGAACATCTTCAATTTCAATAGAAGCCATTGCCTAAGTGGGGAGGGAGAGGAGGAACTGCCAGAAGAAATGTAAGAAAAGAACTAATAGACGGAAGAGGAAATAAAGAAGAGGTCTGTGACCCAGTTAGTGCTCACTTGTAAGATGTCAGCATGGAATTAGGCCCGAAGAATACATGCACACAAATAGCTGTGAATAAAAGTGAGAGGAAGGGAAGGTGAGTTTTTCCCCTCTGAACTGGACCATGATCATAGACCACCTAGGAAGGAAGAAAGCCTTAAGTACTGCAAGTTCAGTTCCTTTCTCGCTGTTCAATGTACAGCATCACCTCTGTCTGATCAAAGCCATAGGGCCAAATTCATCCTGGGCCTAATGCCAAGGACTTACACTAGGTTGAACTAAGCCCATAGAAACTAGAAAATTAAGGGCTGGCTCATTCTCTCTCATAGAGAATCCCACTGGAGGGCTACTAGAGAATGGGGAATAAAGGGGCCAGGAAGCAGCTTGTGATTGTGCTCTCAGAGTTTCCCAGTAGGTTTTCCCTCAGCGGGAGAGGCTTTGTGGAGAGCACAGTGTGCAGTAGGTACAGCCTGCAGGCCCTGTCAGTGCTGATGAGAGGAGGAAAGTGAGGACAATTGTACCAGGGCCTCAAGCTCAGGGCCCCCTCTCCCATAGGTCTGCAATGTCTGTATAAATAAAGTGAAATGGGGAGGGGGCAATGAACATAATGTACAAGGGCCCCAAATTTCGCCTGTTGCTCTTCAGATACATTTGGCTAGCTACAGAAACATCTTAGTGGAGGGTTGCTTAGCCCATTTCCTCACTGATAGCTAGGCTTCCTATCAGCAAGACTCCTGTGGTAGCAACGACAAATAGGACCCCAATAAGAGTTAATGCAGCTACGAGTAACATCAGTTCCTAAAAGCATATTCACTTTGATATCTGTAGACTTGGCCAGCAATGAGCTTTGTTTCTCTACCCCCAGCATTGCCCCCAAATTTATGCACAGGAAACCAGGAGTGGGACTTTTGCAGGATCCCAAGACAGGGATCAATGCCAGAAAGATGTGACTTCCTCGTTCTCTAGCTCCAGGTCCCTTCTGCTCTCAGAAGTGGAAAAAACAATCCAGCCCATAGCTATGACACCGAATACATTTCATGAGCTTCAAACTAACATACAAAAAGTCTGTAGCTTCACATTCAGGGTCCATCTGTACAACAGAGAACAACTACTTCAGAGAGGTAAAACCTCCATGAACATCTGTTCCCACTCTTGTACCTTTTTCTAATGGAGAAAAAATTAGCTTGCAAGAGAAAGTAGCACTGAAGTTCGGATAATTTTTTTTTCCAAAAATTGCCACCAGTCATGGAATCCAAACAAATATTTTCCCCTCCAGATGTTTCAGTGATTTCTTTTAAAATTCTTTTAAGGTCTTCTCAGAAAGTTATCCATATGTTCAGGGATCTCCATTTATTTAGTACATGCAGATTACATAACTATATGATACACAAACATTTAAAATAACCATTTAAATCAAAGTTGCTAAAAATGGTTTTAGACAGATATAACACAATTTCATGTTAATAAAAATGTTCATTAAAACCATCTGTTATGCAGAATAATGTAGTTGCTACGTTTGGTAATCCTTAGCAAATATTTTAATAATAATTTAAAACACTGCTAATATACCATAACTCCAGAAGGACCAAACAAAACTAGTTAAATAGGCAATAGGAGCTCAGATAAAATAGACAAAATGGAAAGACCAATTTGAAATACTCATCCTATGTGCTAATCAGTTCTGAATCAGTTGGTTTAGATTTAATTTGCTAATTACTGCATGTTATTTAAATACACAATGAAAACATTTATAGAGATTTTTCTCAGTTATCTAACAGTTGCTAAGCATCACTATATTTTTGAATAATCAAGAATATTATCAGTATTAACATGCTGTTGTATTATCCTCATTATTCCACCTTTTCATGATCTGCCTTCTTGTCTGCCTTCATGTACATTCTGTGTGAGGTGATCGGAATGACTCCTACATCCTTCTTCCAAAAGGTTAGAACTAAATTAGATATATCCAATATGTGAGAGCTCTTTACAAAAAAAATACTGTCATACATTTTCTTCTCCATGGAGAGTGAATCATTTTCCGTTCCACCACAGGAAAATACCCAGAGGAGTAGAAACCCCATGAGTTCCATCCTAACTGATCTTTCCATCAAGAGGTAGAAGTTTGCTCCATCCCATTGAATGGACAGGGGCCATTGTCCCAAAAGGCCAAGTTAGAAATGGGAGAGTGCAGGAACAGGAAACAGAGCACTAGATTGTGCTGTCTCTAGTTCTGATCATTTCTGAAGCAACAGACTGGGATTTCACCAAATGTCAGCAGAATACAAATATTAAATGTATAAATTGCAATGACAAGGCTGTGTGGAGACTCTGTGATATACTAAAATGAAATGAGAATCCTTCCCCTTGTGCCTAGATTTCCCAACAGCTGCCTCAGTGCTATGGGATTTTGGATTAAAGTCTGAAAGACAACAAGAAAGTCCTCAAACCACCAATGCACACCAGGGGCCAGATTGTCATCGGGTATAAAGTCAGTATAATGGTATTGAAGTCACTTGAGTTATTCTGGATTTACACAAGACCAACTGAAGTCAGAATTTGACCCTTGCTTTATGCAGCCAGCTGCTGAGAAAACCTTCCAAAAAGAACAAAAAAGTATAGCCAGGTAATATATGGTAACGTCAGTTTCTGAAATCCAAATTTTGAATGAGGCATGAAATGGAAAATCCCTGTCTGGTGCAGTGAATGGATACAAACAATTATGTGATGAACTGAACTGGTTTGTGTGTATTACTGGGTGTCAAGCACAAATTACAATAAAAAAAACCAACTAACCTCCTAACCTCAAAGCACTTAGGATGCTGTTTTCCTATTAGCTGAGATTTTCAAAGCCTCAATGGGATTTAGAAGCACATCTCCTATTAATTTCAATGAGAACAGTAGTCTAAAACACCATGGCACCTTTGAAAATCTCATCCATTATGTGTTAGGCTCACTACAAATTTATTATACTCATCTTGATTGGAATGAAACAAAGTTTATTGTCAAAGCTTTTTTTAAAACCCACTCTAAATATTTTTGATCTAGCAGTCACAGATATAAAAGCCAAATTTAACCTCTCACCGCTCCTTTGGGTCCCTCTCCACTCAGTCTCCAGATCCTTCTTTCTGATGCTGAAGGAAGGAAAAAGAGAAAAGTTCTTTGAAGCCTGAGAATAAACTCTTTCCTTTCTTGGTGTTGCTCAAAGGATTTTAAAGAGCTCTTTTTTGCTGCAGTTCAATCCATGCTCTCATTCCCTTGTCATCTCTGTTTTGCTGGTACCAGTGCTTTGGCTGGCCTGATCCACATTCAAAAACACCTCTCTTTTAGAAGGAAAACCCCATGTAGTGACTGTACTTGAACGTTATGGCCTAGCTTCAGCAGCTCCATTAGCTTCCACACTTGGTGAAGTCCATCGGTACTGAATTTAAAGTAGGCTTTTTTTAAAAAAACAAAACCAAAAACTCACTCTCTTTTTCTCAGATAATCACCACTGAACCTGTCTGCTCATGTCTGACTGGTGCATAAGCTTACAGCAGTGCAAATATAACTCATAGGCAAATCCTGCCATGCTCTTCATTGGAACTGGTGCAGGTCTGCTCTGCAGCAAATCTGCACAGGGAGTCCTTGCCCCTTAAGCATCATAGAGCACTGTTCTGTGGGGGTTCGCTCCACATTAGCGGTGGGGGAGTATGGCTGGTAGATCTGAGATTACCAGTGTTCACGAGCCAAATCCTTTGAATGGAGTCTCCAGTGAGGCTGCAGTTGTGGCCACAGAGCCACTTTCAGGCTACTTTACAGCTGGGGAAAGCAGGTTTTCCACTCCCTCCTAGTCCCCAAGCATTCCCCTATGCACAGCCCATGTACCAAAGCTGTGCACAGGGACCAGGGTTTGCAGCTCAAGAATTGGAAAATCTGGAACAAATGCAGACAGTAAAAATAATGTACTTAGAAATCATGACATTTGGGTGATGTTGGCTGTACAGGAAATAATTATGAATAAATAATGGGAAGTCATAATGAGAAAAACGTCAGGAACATTCAGGTTTAAATACATAAATATATTTTATAAACCATTTCCCTGGCTGTGTCGCTGATCCCGGAGGCAGTGATGCCATATGTGTGTGTGTGGTTTTCATTTTCAACATTCAGTACAGACAACTTTAGTGTTTACAAGGGATAAACTACAATTAATGCAATTATTATACATTCTAAACTACAATTAGCCTCAAGGTATAATTGTAGCTCATGAAAGACCAGGTATCCCTCTAAAAACCATTAAAAACCCAACTCCTTATAAACCCCAGAAGACAACTCATCTTACCCCTAAGTCCCTGAAATAGTCTGCATCTGGCTCTTCAGCAATGTATTGGAAAGAGGCAGGTTCGCTTGTATACTTCTTAAAACCTCAATGCGAACTGCTGATGAGCAAGGACAGGTGCCTAAATGTGGCCCTGTTTTGCTCTCAAAGTCCAAGGGAGTTTTACCACTGACTTCAACAGGAGCAGGAGCAGGTTCTTGTTCTTCACATTTATGATCCATATTCTGCCACCAGGCAGAGCAGAACACCTCTGATCTACCAGACCTATTGGACGATCTATAACATGTATTTCAGGGCCTTTATGGAAAGTAGTATCTCAGTTTGGAGACAATTCTCCAAATCCTTCCTTAAGACTCACTTCTGCCACAATGCCTACAAAATCCAGCCTGCTGATTATGTAAAATCAGGATCACCTCAAGCCCATAATGGACTAAGACACTAAGACATTAATACCAACCCCTCCCTGACACACATATATGTATATTCTCGTTACACTTCCTCACTCTTAACCAACCTGGCAGATTCTCATCTCTTAAGGTACCTAACTGTAGAAGGGATAGAAAATGTCCAATAACGCTGATCTCTCTTGGAACATTGCTTGCCATACTAAAATTATATTTCTAGCATTATTGCATGAAATACAGAAGTTTAGTAAAATAATTAGTGTGCAATTCCAATGGCTGCTGCCAGCTCCAAATTTCCACCACTTGGAGTTACTGCAATTAAATTTTACCTGGCTCTAGCTTCTCACTCTGTGATGCCTGTGGAGGATGGAACCAATTCTGTGGGGGGAAAAGGGAGATTCTGTGACCTTTCCTCATTGGAACCCTTTTGCATAAGAACCATTCTGTGCACTATGGTATGAAATCTGCCACCCTTATGTTGAGTAGTACCTTACTCTGCAAGTAGCCCCACAAAAACTAGTCAGAAGCAATGGTACTGGAACAATTTTTATAGTGGGGGGTGCTGAAGATGGAAACCATGTATTTGGGTTGCTATTACTACTTCAAGACACGGGGCCTGGCAGCATCCCCAGCACCACTGGTTCCAGCACCTATGGTCAGAAGGGAGGGAGTGTTACACGGCCCTTGGAGGGCGGAGACCGCCCCGCCCCCCTCTCCGGAAGGACAGGGGCGTGGTTGGCAGTATAAAAGACCAGACCCGCAGCCCATTCAGGGGGAAGCCTGCAGAGGGGAAGGACGTCCTGCCTGTTCTGGAGCAGCACGGAGAAGATCCCCTGCCTGACTCGACCCACGCCCCGGACGCGGACAACAACTGGCCCGGAGTGCCTGCCGCCGCTTACCTGGAGTAGCCGGACGATGATTGGACGTCAGAGGTACCCACCCCAGGGGAGGCAGGAAGTGGCCCAGGGGCAGCTGCCGTAGGGTTGGCTGCAAACCCCAGAGCTCCAGTGTCAGCGTGTTGCAGCTGGATCCCCACCGACCCTGGGGCAGCTGATTCTGCCCCTGCCAGGGCCCTGGGCTGGGACGTGGTGGAGTAGGGAGGGCCCGTGTCCCCCTGCCTCACCTAACCCCTTGGGTGGCTGACCCTCGTTCCTCTGCAAGGGGCTCTCACTCTGAAGAGGAGTGGCCCCAGCCCCGTAAGACTGTTGTTTGCTCACTGCCTAAGCCCTGCAAGCCCAGGCCCCAGCCTACCTTTGAGACTGTAGTGTTTGCTGGTGGCCTGAGCCCCACCCAGGCTATAGCCAGCCCCTTAAGACTATTGTTCGCCAGCTGCCTGAGCCCAGGCAAGCTCTCTGCCCCAGTTAAACTGAGATGAGCTTGGCGGCGGGCTACCGCCAACCCTTCAGTGACCTCCCTCCTCCGGGGTGAGTGAGGGAGTGTTACACATGGTACCAGAAGTGGGGATTCCATCCCCTCCCCTGAGATAAGGGGACGCCCCGACAGCCAAGTGGTTTAGAAGCCTCCCCCATTCCGAGATACGCAGAAGATGGAGGTTGAAAGACTGATTAAATGGCTCGCCGAAAGCCAACAGCAGCAGCAACAATACCTGCTGCAACAACTCGGCAGCCAACAGCAGCAGCTGGTTCAGGAGCTGGGGGCCCAGAACTGCGAGCAGCAGCAGCAATGTCTGCAACAACTTGCGGCCCTGTGGTTGACCCCAGGGCCTCCCAATCCCAGTGCGGCCCCGGGACCCCCAGACCCTGTCGTACCCATGCGCCTGACCAAGATGGGGCCCGAAGATAACCCCGAGACCTTCCTAGTCACCTTTGAGAGGGTTGCCTCCGCCGCTAAATGGCCGATGGCCCAATGGGCTATGTTACTAGCACCGTACCTAATCGGCCCGGCCCAGGCCGCCTATAGGGTGCTTCCTGTGGCCGAGGCCCATGACTACGAGCCGCTGAAGGCCACGATCCTTGATACTCTGGAAATCACCCCTGAGACCTTCCGGCGACGACTCTGCGAGAAGATCTACCCTCCCGGAGCTCGTCCCCGAGTGATAGCCCAGCAAGTGAAAGAGACCTGCTGCTGATGGCTACAACCGGAACAGCATACAGGGGTTGAGGTAGCGGAACAAGTGGCGCTGGAGCATTTTTTGCACATCCTGTCAGCTCGTGGAAGGACTTGGGTCATGCGCCGTCTGCCGGCAATGCTGACCCGGGCTGTAGCCCTGATGGAAGACTTCCTAGTGGCAGAGACCCCTGTCGGACCGGGGCCCCAGCCTCCAACAGCCATACCCACCCGGCCCCAGGGGGAGAAGGCTCGAGGCCAGAGGAGCGAGCCCCGACCAGACCTACAACCCTCCAATGGATGGGACGTTGGCAAAGCCCGTCTGGTAGTCCGGAGGGAATGGGGGCCACCGCTAGATGCCTCCACCAGGGGGCGACCCCAGACCACGGAGACATCCACCGTGACACCTATGGCGTCGGACCAGCTCCAACGCCCAGAGCTGGGCCCATATTTCACCTGCGGTCGCTTCGGACACCTCCGCCGGGAGTGCCCTATGATGGACTGCAGTTTCGGGGAGGTCTGCTCGGGAGAGACCCATGCCCGTAAGCAGGCCTCGGGAAAACTGACTATCCCCGTTATGCTGAATGGAGCCCCCGTATCGGCACTTGTGGTCAAACACTTGTCCGCCAGGGCCTGGTCCCGCTCCCCGCCCCACCACTGGGGGTCGTTCAGCTCCGGTGCATACATGGGGATGTGCGGCCTTACCCCAAGGCCACAGTGACCCTGACCATGAAGGGAAAGACCCGGACCCTGATGGTTGGGCTTGCCCCGAGGTTGGCATATCCAGTCATCCTGGAACGAGACTGGAGGGGCTTTGTGGAGATCCTGTGGGCCCAACTGGGAAGGAGGACCCTCGAGGGGGAACCCATAGCGGGAGCCGACATGGCCCCGGCAGACCCCAACCAGGAGGACCCCGGGGCCGGCGGCCCAAACCCCGATGCCCTGGAAGAAGAGGGGGAACCCGGACAGCCCAACCACGAGGGGCCACCCCTGGTGGGGGTGGACTTCAGTTGCGACCAACGGGAGACTCCGACCCTTAGTCAGGCCTTCGAACAGTTAGTAAGGGTTAACGGGACCCTGACGGTGCCCCATCAGGCCACCACCTATTCCCATTTTGAGTTGATGGGGGACCGCCTATATCAGATCACCCGAGAATGCCAGACGAATGAGACTCGAGCGCAGCTTGTGGTCCCCCGCTGCCATCGCTGAGCGATTCTACAGCTGGCTCACGATGTCCCCGCAGTGGGCCACCTGGGCCATGAGAAAACCTTGGCCCGGATCTGGGCCCGATTCTACTGGCCCGGGGTACATAGGGAAGTCCGAGACTTCTGTGACTCGTGCCCCGACTGCCAACGAGCAGCCCTGAGGGGAATACCAAAGGCACCTCTCATCCTGCTGCCCGTCATGGGCACTCCGTTCGAGAGGATTGCCATGGACATCGTGGGGCCCCTGCCTAAGAGTGTTGCAGGGTTCCAGTACATCCTGGTGGTCCTGGACTATGCCACCCGGTTCCCGGAGGCCATTCCACTTCAGAGTATCACCGCCGGGACAATTGCCACCAAGCTCCTGAAAATCTTCACTCGGGTCGGCCTCCCATGAGAAATCTTGATGGACCAAGGCACGAACTTTACATCCAAGCTCCTCCATCAGGTCTGCGACCTGCTGGGGATAAAAGTTACAGACCTCCGTCTACCACTCCCAGACCAACTTTAATCAGACGATGAAAGACATGCTGCGGAAGTTCCCCCCGAAAAAGATGTGCCAGTGGGACTAGCTGATCCGTCCCCCCCCCCGTTACTAGCCCTCCGGGAAGTACCACAGTCCTCTACCAAGTTCTCCCCCTTTGAACTGCTGTATGGTCAGCAGCTCAAAGGGCTACTGGACCTCATGCGGGAGAACTGGGAGCAAACGCCGTCTCCCACGCACAACCTCCTCCAGTATGTCCTTCAACTCCAGGGACGACTGACCTGGGTGGGGAACCTGGCAAGAGAAAACTTACAGAAGGCACAAGAAGCCCAGGAGCGGACCTACAATAAGGGGTCTCGGGGGAGGACCTTTGCACCAGGCGACAGGGTCTTGCTCCTCCTCCCGTCGGAGGAATCGAAGCTGCTAGCACGTTGGCAGGGACCATACAAAATCCTTTGCCAGGTCAGGCCTGTCACTTATGAAGTATCCCAACCCGAACGGAAAAAGAAAAAACAGATATACCACGTCAATCTGTTAACACCCTGGTGGGAGTGCGAAGGGCTCTTGATCACCCCGTACCCCCCAGACCTTGAGTTGGGACCAGAAACGCCAGGTCCCACTGACTCAGAAGAGCCGCAGTTGGGGGATACCCTGACCAAGGAACAACTGAAACAGGCCATGGTCCTATTAAAGTCCTTCCCGAAAACTTTCACCGCAAAGCCAGGTCAAACCACCTTGGTGCAACATGAGATACAGACTACTCCAGGGGAAGTTATACGCGAGACCACTAGGCCGTTGCCATGCCGAATGCGGGACCTAGTCGAACAGGAGGTACAAACCATGCTCGAGCTGGGGGTAGTGGGAAAAATCACAAAGTGACTGGCGCAGTCCCATCATCCTGGTCCCAAAACCGGATGGGACAGTCCGGTCCTGTATCGATTTTAGAAGGGTTAACAACATTTCAAAGTTCGACGCCTACCCAATGCCGCGGGTCGATGAGCTCCTAGATCGTCTTGGAGATGCCCAGTACATCAGCACACTGGACCTCACAAAGGGGTACTAGCAAATCCCTCTGAGTTCAAGTGCCCGAGAGAAAACGGCCTTCGTAACTCAACTGGATTGTATCAATTTACCCGAAAGCCTTCGGCCTTCATGGCACCCCAGCCACCTTCCAGAGCCTGATGGACCGGATCCTCCGGCCGCACCAAGCCTATGCAGCTGCCTATCTCGATGACGTGGTGATTTACAGCCGCAACTGGGGGGGATCACCTTAACCAAGTTGCCGCCGTCTTACGAGCCTTGCGGGATGTTGGGCTGATGGCCAATCCTAAGAAATGTAAGATTGGCTGGAGGGAGACCACCTATATGGGGTACACCCTCGGGCGGGGCCAAGTACGACCATTAGTGGGGAAGGTCCAGGCGCTACAGGCCTACACCACCCCCACAATGAAGAGGCAGGTGAGGCAGTTCCTGGGGTTAGCAGGCTACCATCGCTGCTCCACTAACAGAACTCCTGAAAAAGGACAGCCCCCGGCATGTACAGTGGACCAACGAGTGTCAACAGGCCTTCCAAACCCTTAAAGACCAGTTGTGCCAAGCCCCGGTGCTCTTCATTCCTGATTTTGACCGGGAGTTCCTCCTACAAACCGACGCGTCGGAAATGGGCCTGGGGGTGGTCCTTTCACAGGAGGTAAATGGGGAGGAACACCCCATATTGTATATCAGTCGGAAGCTGTTTCCCCGAGACCGACACTACACCGTGATCGAGAAGGAAGCTCTGGCCGTAAAATGGGCAGTGGACGCCCTACGTTACTATCTCCTAGGCGGCCCCTTCATGGTGATCACGGACCATGCACCTCTTCGGTGGCTACACACGGCCAAGGAAACAAACCAATGGATTATGCATTGGTATCTAACACGGCAGCCTTATGATTTTACTATTCGGCATCGGGCCGGTAGGCACCACCCTAACGCGGACTTTTTCTCCCGGTTAGGGGACGAGGAAGGGGCTGTCTCCGGTTTCCCAGAGACGAACTTAAGAGTGTATGTGTGTAGTGAGGCGGACAGGCCTCTCTCCTCCGGGGTGAGTGAGGGAGTGTTACACGCCCCTTGGAGGGCAGATCCTAGGCCTCCCCGCCCCCGTCGCCGGAAGGACAGGGGCGTGGCCGGCAGTATAAAAGACCAGACCCGCAGCCCATTCAGGGGGAAGCCTGCAGAGGGGAAGGACGTCCCGCCTGTTCCAGAGCAGCACGGAGTGGATCCCGGCCTGACTCGACCCACGCCCCGGACGCGGACGACAACTGGCCCGGAGTGCCCGCCGCCGCTTACCTGGAGGAGCCGGACGACGATTGGACGTCAGAGGTACCCACCCCAGGGGAGGCAGGAAGTGGCCCACGGGCAGCCGCCGTAGGGTTGGCTGCAAACCCCAGAGCCCCAGTGTCAGCGTGTTGCAGCTGGATCCCCACCGACCCTGGGGCAGCTGATTCTGCCCTTGCCAGGGCCCTGGGCTGGGACGTGGTGGAGTAGGGAGGGCCCGCATCCCCCTGCCCCCGCTGGGTGGCTGACCCTCGTTCCTCTGCAAGGGGCTCTTGCTCTGAAGAAGAGGAGTGGCCCCAGCCCCGTAAGACTGTTGTTTGCTGGCTGCCTGAGCCCTGCAAGCCCAGGCCCCAGCCTACCTTTGAGACTGTAGTGTTTGCTGGTGGCCTGAGCCCCGCCCAGGCTATAGCCAGCCCCTTAAGACTATTGTTCGCCGGCTGCCTGAGCCCAGGCAAGCCCGGGCCCCAGTTAAACTGAGACGTGCTTGGTGGCGGGCTACCGCCAACCCTTCAGTGACCTCCCTCCTCCGGGGTGAGTGAGGGAGTGTTACAGTATCTATTTTTTTTTATCAGCATTATGGCACCACACTGTTGAACTGCATCTTCAATTTCAGGATCATGTTTCAAAGCCACAACAGCAGATTAAGACCGTAATCCCTTAATGAAGCCCTTTGTAAAGCTACAAAAGAGAAGGGGAAAAGGAATAATATGGCAATATAATTCTTTAAACTAACACTCTTGTATGAATCAATCTATGGAGCAAACATGCTGGAATTCATATCTGTAGCATTCTCCAAACAAGCAAGGATAAAGCATTTTAATACATTTTCAGTGCCACAGTGAATATAAAAGAGGCTAAACACTCTGTGTGTGTGTGTGTGTGTGTGTGTGTGTAATAGTTTCATAAAGCAAAGAGCTAAAATGTGTTCACTTAAGGGGCAATTAAATATTAGAGTCCCTTGAATGCATGTTTATAGAACTCCAATTACTGTTATTGGGATCTTACCAAAATATATAACATTACAGTAAGAAATTATGCAAAACTATTAAGGATGTGAATACAGGTTTCTGTAAACCATGAACATTTCTTAGCAATTTACAAAAAAAAAAACAGAGGAAAGTTTGTGCAAACCAATGCCCCTCCTGAAAAATTATAATCATGTCATGGCTGTTCACTAAGTTACAGCAAAATCCTGTGCGGCATTTTGCAGTTGGGGGCTGAAATATTTATTACCCAGTAAACTCTTTTATGCAAAGAAAATCATGGAAACACTGCCTCGTTATTTTGTGATAATGCAGTAAATAACTGGAGACACTGCTGTAATTAGTATTAATGTTCAGCCATGTGCATAACTTACATGCAGTAGTCCCAGAACCTTGTGAGGTGTATCAAACATTAAGCACTATAATCCTGATTTTCATTGTGCTAAATCTTTGCTGGCAAAAGTGCTGCCATCCACTGAGGAACTTGTTTAAATACCAGAATTAACAGGCATAACACAATCTGAAAAACTCCTGTGAGCTGAATTTCAATGGGCTTTGCCAGAAGACACCAGGGCAAAAATGCATCTTGCTATCGGTTGGACTCAGATAAAAGCTTTTAAATCATGTCCTTATTGGGTGGAATTTTCATTTTGCTCCAAGAGATGGTGGCAATTATCATGTACTCTTCCAAAGTTTATTGAGGGAGTTTGTTGAGATGGAGGGAGGCAGGGCTCACAAACTGTTTAGAGGAGCAGAGAAAAATTATTAACAGGGAGGAATAAAGATACACCCCACCACCCAGAAAACACCAAATTTTACCTGCAATGCTGTCCAGTGATGCTCTTTCATTTAGCAGTTTAAGTGTGCATATACCTTTCCCAGACAAAATTGTGTTTTTATATCTTGGGGTCATTTCAAAATGCGGATACTAAAAATCTCAGCAACTTCCACCAGTTGCTAAAATTCGTATTCAGCAAAAAGAGCTGAAAAGGGGATTTCACTTAGATCAGGTTTCTCAGACTTATGTACTGGTGACCCCTTTCACACAGCAAGCCTCTGAGTGCGACCCCCCTTATACATTAAAAACACCTTTTTATATATTTAACACCATTATAAATGCTGAAGGCAAAGCGGGATTTGAGGTGGAGGCTGACAGCTCATGAACCCCCATGTAATAACCTCGCGACTCCTTGAGGGGTCCCAATCCCCATTTTATGAACCCCTGACTTAGATTAAGGTTTGTTTTCATTGCTACAATATTTATATTTTTGTGCAATGATTGTTCACCATTATCAAACACACATCCCCAAAGGCCCAACTCATCCTTCTTCTGCATAGCACAGGCCTTTACCACTTAAGTTCAACAAGAACTTATTTTAGCTATCAGCTGTACAGGGCGTGTGACTTCCACTAATGATCAGCCAACAACGTCAACCTCTATTCATCTACTTGCTAAATTTTTGGAAAACCAACTTTGTGATTTCTCGCATGCTGCCCCTCATGCCTGGGAGAAGCTCTATGTAAATATCTGCAAAACTAACTCATTGTCCTTCTTAAAACTATCCTTTGCTGCGTGGCTTACAAATAACTTTACAACAGCTAGGCTGTTGTTGTGCTGAGACCCTAGCCTATCATGCAGACCACCATTGTCTCATTGTTTCCTTGTATTCCAATATTGATATATCTGTGTCCATCTGTTGTCTCTTTTCTTATACTTAGATTGTAAGCTCTTTGCGGCAGGGACCATCTTTTTGTTCTTTGTTCTTTGTACAGCACCTAGCACAATGGGGTTTTGTAAGCATTATGATAACACAAAGAAATAAAAAAAGTCATTAGTCATTATGTGTCTTATAGGGATAATAGTTTCATTGTTCTTCACTAAATGAGTTCATTATTGATAAATGAAAAATACAGATATAAAACAAACTATAGGCCATATGCAGAACTGCCTTTGACCCACTGTGGAAATCCCATTGACTGAGAATGTGGTTATATACAACATATTTAAATAGTAATAGAATTATATACCGAAAAGGAAGTCATTTTTCTCTTAAACTATGTCCCCTGGAAATGAGAGGTGGAACATAAGAACATAACATAAGAACGGCCATACTGGGTCAGACCATTTAAAGGTCTTTGCACTTAAAGGTCAAACCGCCGCTTGATAAAAACAAAGCACCAACAAGGGAACAAGTTTCGGGAGTAAAAAGATAACGCAGGCAGAAGTCCAGCAACGGAGTGGAAGCTACCCAGTTTATTGCACCCAATGCAGCATGTTTGATTATCTGCCCTATGGGCTGGTGGCATATGTGTGCATTCGGTGCAAGGAGCTCCTGGCCCTCAGAGACCGTGTAGGGACTTTGGAGACCAGGGTGGCTGAGCTGGAGGAGCTAGGGGAGACAGAGAGGTACATAGATGAGACTTTCTGGGACACAGTAGAACGGTCCCACCCCCAGTCTGACAGTCTCTGCGCTGCTGAGGAGGATGAAAGCCTCAGGGAAGGAGAACATCCAACTGGAGCAGAGGGAAACGATCCCATAGTTGGGACCCTCCTCCCAGATGATGATGTGGTATCCTCTCGCACTGAGAATACTTCTCCGGGGGAGGGAACTCCAGTTATTAGAAAGAGACGGGTATTAGTAATGGGCGATTCGATCATTAGAAACCTAGATAGCTGGGTTTGCAATGATCGGGAGAACCACATGGTGACTTGCCTGCTTGGTGCGAAGGTTGCGGATCGCTTGAGACATCTAGATAGGCTTATGTGTAGTGCTGGGGAGGAGCCGGTGGTCATGGTACAGGTAGGTACCAACGACATGGGAAAGGATAGGAGAGAGGTCCCGGAGGCCAAATTTAGGCTGCTAGGTAAGAGATTGAAGTCCAGGACCTCCATGGTAGCATTCTCTGAAATGCTTCCAGTTCCACGCGCAGGGCCAGTTAGACAGGCAGAACTGCAAGGTCTCAATGCGTGGATGAGACGATGGTGTAGGGAGGAGGGGTTTAGATTTATTAGGAACTGGGGAAGCTTTGGGGACAGGCGGAGCCTATACAGGAAGGATGGGCTCCACCTAAACCAAAATGGAACCAGATTGCTGGCGCTTAAAATTAAAAAGGTCGTAGAACAGTTTTTAAACTGATGGCTGGGGGAAAGCCGACAGGTGCGGAGGAGCATGTGATTTGGACATCCCTTAGGGGAGGATCTATAAATGGAGATTCCCTATGTCCTAATAAGGAGGAGAGGATGGAAAATGATAAAATACAGGGAGGATCTGATGAGAAACAGCCAAATGAAAACAAGTCCCATTCAATTACGTCATGCAATAGGGGACAGCCAAAAATGACAAGTTTTTAAAATGCTCATATACCAATGCTAGAAGTCTAAATAATAAGATGGGTGAACTAGAGTGCATAGTATTAAATGGGGATATTGATATAATAGGCATAACAGAAACCTGGTGGAATGAGGATAATCAATGGGACACAGTAACACCAGGGTACAAAATATATCGGAAGGACAGAACAGGTCGTGCTGGTGGGGGAGTGGCACTATATGTGAAAGAAAGCATAGAATCAAATGAAGTAAAAATCTTAAATGAACAAAATTGTACTATAGAATCTCTATGGATAGTAATTCCATGCTTGAAAAATAAGAATATAGCAGTAGGGCTATATTACAGACCACCTGACCAGGATGGTGTTAGTGATTCTGAAATGCTCAGGGAGATTAGAGAGGCTAATAAAAAACTCAATAATAATAATGGGGGATTTCAACTATCCCCATATTAACTGGGTACATATCACCTCAGGAAGGGATGCTGAGATAAAGTTTCTTGACAACTTAAATGACTGCTTCTTGGAGCAGCTAGTCTTAGAACCCACAAGAGGAGAGGCAATTCTTGATTTAGTCCTAAGTGGAGCACAGGATCAGGTCCAAGAGGTGAATATAGCTGGACCGCTTGGTAATAGTGACCATAATATAATTAAATTTAACATCCCTGTGGTGGGGAAAACTCCACAGCTGCCTAACACTGTAGCATTTAATTTCAGAAAGGGGAACTACATAAAAATGAGGAAGTTAGTGAAACAGAAATTAAAAGGTACAGTGCCAAAAGTAAAATCCCTGCAAGCTGCATGGAAACTTTTTAAAGACACCATAATTGAGGCTCAACTTAAATGTATACCCCAATTTAAAAAACATAGTAAGATAACCAAAAAAGAGCCACCGTGGTTAAACAAAGTAAAAGATGCAGTGAGAGGCAAAAAGGAATCCTTTAAAAAGTGGAAGATAAATCCTAATGAAGAAAATAGAAAAGAGCATAAATTCTGGCAAACGAAGTATAAAAATATAAGTAGAAAGACGCAAAAAGAATTTGAAGAACAGCTAGCCAAAGACTCCAAAAGTAATAGCAATTTTTTTTTTAATACATCAGAAGCAGAAAGCCTGCTAAACAACCAGTGGGGCCACTGAACGATCGAGATGCTAAAGGAGCACTCAAAGATGATAAGGCCATTGTGGAGAAACTAAATGAATTCTTTGCATCAGTCTTCACTGTTGAGGATGTGAGGGAGATTCCCAAACCTGAACCATTCTTTTTGGGTGACAGATCTGAGGAACTGTCCCAAATTGAGATGTCATTAGAGGCGGCTTTGGAACAAATGATAAACTAAACAATAATAAATCTCCAGGACCTGATGGTATTCACCCAAGAGTTCTGAAGGCAGGACTACTAACTGTGGTTTGTAACCTGTCATTTAAATCAGCTTCTGCTGATTAGGATGAGGATAGCTAATGTGACACCAATTTTTAAAAAGGGCTCCAGAGGTAATCCCAGCAGTTACAGGCTGGTAAGCCTGACTTCAGTACCAGACAAACTGGTTGAAACTATAGTAAAGAACACCATTGTCAGAAACATAGATGGACATCATTTATTGGGGAAGAGTCAACATGGTTTTTGTAAAGGGAAATCATGCCTCACCAATCTACTAGAATTCTTTGAGGGGGTCAACAAGCATGCGGACAAAGGAGATCCAGTGGATATAGTGTATTTAGATTTTCAGAAAGCCTTTGACAAGGTCTCTCACCAAAGGCTCTTAAGCAAAATAAGCAGTCATGGGATAAGAGGGAAGGTTCTCTCGTGGATTGGTAACTGATTAAAAGATAGGAAACAAAGGGTAGGAATAAATGGTCAGTTTTCAGAATGGAGAGAGGTAAATAGTGGTGTCCCCCAGGGATCTGTACTGGGCCAGGTCCTATTTAACATATTCATAAACAATCTGGGAAAGGGGGTAAACAGCGAGGTGGCAAAATTTGCAGATGATACAAAACTACTCAAGATAGTTAAATCCCAGGCAGACTGCGAAAAGGATATCACAAAACTGGGTGACTGGGCAACAAAAATGCAGATGAAATTTAATGTTGATAAATGCAAAGTAATGCACATTGGAAAACATAATCCTAACTATACATATACAATGATGGGGTCTAAATTAGCTGTTACCACACAAGAAAGAGATCTTGGAGTCATTGTGCATAGTTCTCTGAAATCATCCCACTCAATGTGCGGGGGCAGTCAAAAAAGCAAACAGAATGTTGGGAATCATCAAGAAAGGGATAGATAATAAGACAGAAAATATCATATTGCCGTTATATAAATCCATGGTATGCCCACACCTTGAATACTGCGTGCAGATGTGGTCGCCCCATCTCAAAAAAGATATATTGGAAGTGGAAAAGGTTCAGAAAAGGGTAACAAAAATGATTAGGGGTATATAACGGCTTCCGTATGAGGAGAGATTAATAAGACTGGGACTTTTCAACTTGGAAAAGAGGCAACTAAGGGGGGATATGATAGAGATCTATAAAATCATAAGTGATATAGAGAAAGTAAATAAGGAAGTGTTATTTACTCCTTCTCATAATACAAGAACAAGAGGCCACCAAATTAAATTAATAGGTAGTAGGTTTAAAACAAACACAAGAAAGTTTTTTTTCCACACAACGCACCATCAACCTCTGGAACTCCTTGCCAGAGGGTGTTGTGAAGGCCAATACTAAAACGGGGTTCAAAAGGGAGCTGGATAGATTCATGGAAGATAGGTCCATGAATGGCTATTAGCCAGGATGGGCAGGAATGGTGTCCCTAGCCTCTGTTTGCCAGAAGCTGGGATTGGGTGACAGGGCATGGATCACTTGATGATAACCTGTCTGTTAATTCCCTTTGGGGCACCTACCATTGGCCACTGTCAGAGGACAGGATACTGGGCTTGATGGATCTTTGTCTGACCCAGTATGGCCATTCTTATATTCTTATGTTACTATGCTATATTCTTATTATTAGAGCATGGAATTACTATCCATAGAGATTCTATGGTAGTTTGGTTCATTGGATACTACACTTTCTTTCACATATAGTGCCACTCCCCCACCAACACGACCTATTCTGTCCTTCCAATATATTTTGTACCCTGGTATTACTGTGTCCCATTGATTATCCTCATTCCACCAAGTTTCTGTGATAGTCCACAGCCCAAATAAAGCATGACAGATTACAAGATTCCCTGAAGATGCAATGTGGCTTAGTCAAGAAAAGATGTGCCATTTGTACGGAAATTATTATCTATTATTCACATCAATATCCAGCTCTGGTACAATCTCATACACTTTTCTACATGGAAAATATGTAGGCTATGTAGTCATTTTGGGAATAGACCAATTGAGCCTGGTGGGATTTCTTTTTAATGCACATACAAAAGTCAAAAAATGACCCAAAGTAGTTGTTTTGCTATTCTCTAAAATCTCGAATAAATGACATGAAAAGGCTGTATCTAATAATGCTTCCTTTCTCATCTTACCCTAGTCTTCTCTAGATTTTAAACCCTTCAAAGTAGGGACTGTCCCTTACTCTGTGTGTTTTTATAGCATTGAGCACGATGAGAATCCTAAGTGCTACACTAATAATCTACTATCTAGATATTTATATAACTGCATATCGTTGTAATATCTGAGCTCAACTTCTCATTTTCAGTAGGACTTTTGCCAAGATAAAGAAGCAAATTAATCACATTTTTAAACCTTTTCAGGTGACAGTAATATGGTGCCAGGACATTCATTAGAATCACAGATCAGAGGGGTAGCTGTGTCATGCATCTGATGAAGTGGGTATTCACCCACGAAAGCTTATGCTCCAATACATCTGTTAGTCTTAAAGGTGCCACAGGACTCTCCATTGCTTTTATTAGAATCATAGTGTTACAGGTTGTGCTATAATAATAGACTGACAAGCCCTGTTTAACCAAATGTAAAACCAATTAGGTCTTGGGAGAAATGCACGTTGCTAGCTGTAATGCAATTCTTTTTAGCAGCTAAGCCTGTTCCCAATAAAAGCTTGTTCACTGCCTAAATCTCTGACTAGAATCATTTCTAAGGTGGAGAGCGGTAGCCCCCAGAATATATCTATGCCAAGTAAACAAAGATGTTACTTCACACCAAAAACATTACAAGAATGGCTCAGGTACAGGGTGCTTTGGTGTTATTTTTAGATCGCTCTTTGCCAGCAAGTGGGTACAGTATTTATCATGAAAATTCCTTCAAGTATCCTAGAATTTGCAACAGCCAGTCAGAGAATGGACCACATGAAGCCAAATCTGCTAGGGTCAGCACTGTAGCCATGTCCATGATAAGTCTTTTACCAATGTCTTTATATCTGGAAGCACGAGTTAGAAAGTACTACATTCAAAAATCACAGAATTAGATTGAAATTAGGGCTGTCAATTAATCGCATGTGATTAACTTAAAAAAATTAATCGCAATTAAAAAAATTTAAGCGCAATTAATCACAGTTTTAATCACACTGTTAAAAAATAGAACACCAATTGAAATTTATTGAATATTTTGGATGTTTTTCTACATTTTCACATATATTGTAGTCTGTGTTGTAATTGAAATCAAAGTGTATATTATTTTATTACAAATATTTGCACTAAAAATGATAAACAAAAGAAATAGTATTTTTCAATTCACCTCATTCAAGTACTGTAATGCAATCTCTTTGTCATGAAAGTGCAACTTACAAATGTAGATTTTTTTTGTTATATAACTGCACTCAAAACCAAAACAATGTAAAATTTCAGAGCCTAGAAGTCCACTCAGTCCTACTTCTTGTTCAGCCAATCGTTAAGACAAACAAGTTTGTTTACATTTACAAGAGATAATGCTGCCCTCTTTTTATTTACAGTCATCTGAAAGTAAGAACAGGCATTTGCATGGCACTGTGGAGGAAATACCCCCCCCCTCTTCTTTGTCCCCTCCAAGTTACTTTCTCCCCTCTTTTCTATCCCCCACAAACCCTGGCCTGGCTCAAAACTGTCAGACCGGAAGCCTGAACCAGACTAGGCTGCAGTTTAAGGATGGGAGGGGGAGAGAGGGGAAAGAGAGAGGAACTAGCAGAGAAAGAGAACTATTTGTAACAGGCATTGCTCAAGGTTTAAAATACATCTGCTTATATTAATTTGCTCGTACTGTCTGCTATGCTAAAGGCTATTAAGACTCATCCTGAAACCTATCTGTAATCAATGCTTTTATAATGGAATCGTTGCTCGGCATATAAGCACTGTTGCCTTTAAATTGTGCCCCCTTTAGGTAAACCCCTGTATGCCCATACCCACCGAAAGGTTAGTCCTCCTCCTTGCCCCAAGGCGCAGCCAGATGCCCAAATGGCATCAGATGGGGGCCCCCTCTTTTGTGGCCCTTATAACGGTAGGAGGCCTTAATAACCCTTGTAACAGCAACCCCCTCTGTAAGCTCTGACCAGGGCCTACCCTGTAACCAACAGGTCAGAAGCCTGAACCAAGCTATGCTGCCCCGGAGAGGGAAGGAGGGAAGGCCAGAGGAAAGAGGAACTGGAATATTTGTAACAGCACCTTTGGCCTTGGTCCAGCTTGCCTACGTGCCTGCATAGACTGTTACTTCTAAATACTGTGTTTGCTTCTGCTGTTACAGTTATAAAGCAATAAGGCTGATAAAGCAATAAGGCTGATATGTAACCAATAACCTGTAACAATTTAGCATAGCAGTAGTCCTAGTGGTCATATTGGGGGGCACCATGCCCCCTTCTTTGTCCCACTATGTACCCCCTACCCAATGCCCTACTAATGCTTATAAACCAGGGAAGATATTAACACCCAGTAAAATATATTGCTGTTGTTTGGCTCTGCTAAGGAAGTATGTACTGAAGTGTTCCNTTGTAATTGAAATCAAAGTGTATATTATTTTATTACAAATATTTGCACTAAAAATGATAAACAAAAGAAATAGTATTTTTCAATTCACCTCATTCAAGTACTGTAATGCAATCTCTTTGTCATGAAAGTGCAACTTACAAATGTAGATTTTTTTTGTTATATAACTGCACTCAAAACCAAAACAATGTAAAATTTCAGAGCCTAGAAGTCCACTCAGTCCTACTTCTTGTTCAGCCAATCGTTAAGACAAACAAGTTTGTTTACATTTACAAGAGATAATGCTGCCCTCTTTTTATTTACAGTCATCTGAAAGTAAGAACAGGCATTTGCATGGCACTGTGGAGGAAATACCCCCCCCCTCTTCTTTGTCCCCTCCAAGTTACTTTCTCCCCTCTTTTCTATCCCCCACAAACCCTGGCCTGGCTCAAAACTGTCAGACCGGAAGCCTGAACCAGACTAGGCTGCACTTTAAGGATGGGAGGGGGAGAGAGGGGAAAGAGAGAGGAACTAGCAGAGAAAGAGAACTATTTGTAACAGGCATTGCTCAAGGTTTAAAATACATCTGCTTATATTAATTTGCTCGTACTGTCTGCTATGCTAAAGGCTATTAAGACTCATCCTGAAACCTATCTGTAATCAATGCTTTTATAATGGAATCGTTGCTCGGCATATAAGCACTGTTGCCTTTAAATTGTGCCCCCTTTAGGTAAACCCCTGTATGCCCATACCCACCGAAAGGTTAGTCCTCCTCCTTGCCCCAAGGCGCAGCCAGATGCCCAAATGGCATCAGATGGGGGCCCCCTCTTTTGTGGCCCTTATAACGGTAGGAGGCCTTAATAACCCTTGTAACAGCAACCCCCTCTGTAAGCTCTGACCAGGGCCTACCCTGTAACCAACAGGTCAGAAGCCTGAACCAAGCTATGCTGCCCCGGAGAGGGAAGGAGGGAAGGCCAGAGGAAAGAGGAACTGGAATATTTGTAACAGCACCTTTGGCCTTGGTCCAGCTTGCCTACGTGCCTGCATAGACTGTTACTTCTAAATACTGTGTTTGCTTCTGCTGTTACAGTTATAAAGCAATAAGGCTGATAAAGCAATAAGGCTGATATGTAACCAATAACCTGTAACAATTTAGCATAGCAGTAGTCCTAGTGGTCATATTGGGGGGCACCATACCCCCTTCTTTGTCCCACTATGTACCCCCTACCCAATGCCCTACTAATGCTTATAAACCAGGGAAGATATTAACACCCAGTAAAATATATTGCTGTTGTTTGGCTCTGCTAAGGAAGTATGTACTGAAGTGTTCCGGTAACCTGTACAGGAACATTTCTGCAATCTATCTTTTGTAACCGGAATTGTTGTTCTCTAACTGCCCTTTTGTAAACCCCTGAGTGCCCATAGTAGTTGTCACGCTATGCCCTTAATACCTTAATAGGGCCTAACCGCCATGGTCACGGGATGCTAACTCTACGTGTCCAGGACATGTTGAAAGTTTCCATCGGAAAGAACTGGTCATCACATCCCCCCCCATGGAACACATGGGGGTGGGTTGTCTACAAGTCCGGAAAAGTACCCCATAATGTGATGCATTTGCGGTGTGTATGTAATTGCGGTTTTGCTCTATAAAATGTGCTGGTAACCTCTTGTTCGTGGGAGTGGTTTTGCAGTCCACTACCCCAATGCATTGTGTATGTGTGTATTAAACGGGCCTCAGGCTTGAGTCTATGCTATCAAATTACTGCCTAGGGGTATTTGTTCACAACAGCACTTTTGTAGCTGGCACTGCAAGGTATTTACATGCCAGATATGCTAGACATTTGTATGCCCCTTCATGCTTCAGCCACCATTCCAGAGGACGATTCCATGCTGATGATGCTTGTTAAAAAAAAATGCATTAATTAAATTTGTGACTGAATTCCTTGGGGGAGAATTGTATGTCCCCTGCTGTTTTACCCACATTCTGCCATATATTTCATGTTATAGCAGTTGTTCATTTTAAGAACACTTTCACTGCAGATTTCACAAAACACAAAGAAGGTACCAATGTGAGATTTCTAATGATAGCTACAGCACTCGGTCCAAGGTTTAAGAATCTGAAGTGCCTTCCAAAATCTGTGAGGGACAAGGTGTGGAACATGCTTTCAAAAGTCTTAAAAGAGCAACACTCCAATCCGGAAAATCCAGAACGCATGGTGGTTGAAGCATGAAGGGACATACAAATCTTTAGCGCATTTGGCACGTAAATATCTTGCAATGCCGGCTACAACAGTGCCATGCAAACGCCTGTTCTCACTTTCAGGTGACATTGTAAACAAGAAGCGGGCAGCATTATCTCCTGCAAATGTAAACAAACTTGTTTGTCTGAGCGACTGGCTGAACAAGAAGTAGGACTGAGTGGACTTGCAGGCTCTACAATTTTACATTGTTTTATTTTTGAATGCAGTTTTTTGTACATAATTCTACATTTGTAAGTTCCAATTTCATGAGAGAGAGATTGCACTACAGTACTTGTATTAGGTGAATTGTAAAATACTATTTTTTTACAGTTGAAATACTTGTAATCAAAAATAAATATAAAGTGAGCACTGTACACATTGTATTCTGTGTTGTAATTGAAATCAATATATTTGAAAATGTAGAAAACATCCAAAATATTTAAATAAATGGTATTCTATTATTGTTTAACAGCGCGATTAATCGATTAATTAATTTTTTGAATCGCTTGACCGCCCTAATTGAAATGCATCTTTAGTAACAGGCAAGATGAATGCAAAGAGTAAACCCATAGATATTCTAACATCACACTCATCAATATTGTATTGCGGCATTGGAAAGAGACTTCTCAAGCACATATTAGCTCTAGCTTCCCTGAATGCTTATGAACCATATATTTGAAAGAGCTTATGACATCAAATATTAAATTCAGGCATCTTATTATCTGGAATCATTTAAATGAATTTTTCATTAAGTGTTAGCTGTTACACAATTACAGTGTTAAAGGCACTTTCATCTTGCCTGCTTAATTTTTAATGATATTATCATCACTTTTTTATTGTCTGTGTTTTTGTGTCTTGGTATTATGTGAAAATCTTAATTAAAAATGGAAACTTGAGAAAAATGGAAAACGGCTGTTTTATCTTTTCTTTTCCTCTATTATCTTATTGAAAGATTAAAAGACATTTTAATTTTTCAGTGTTTGGAAACTGTGCTGAATTCTGGGTTCAGTCACTCCGGTGTAAAAATGGAGTAACTTAGCTGACTTCAGAGCAGTCACTCCTATTTTCACCAATATAACTGAAGTCGGAATGTGGGTCCATCATCTTTTACTGAATATTGAAAGGGATTGTGGACCAGGCTGAAGTAGTTGAGGCTGAATAGGTAGATTCATTAGATTCTGCTCTTGATTTTAGACACTTCCAGAGTACAAAGCCTTATCATATTTTACATTTGTACACAATCCGAGTGTAGTGACAGCTAAAATGAGCAATGTTTTCTTTTTGAGCAGCTTACCTAAGTTGCTGTAAGAGATCAGGGATTTTCTATTAAAAGTTTGTCTTTTTGGAGATTTTAGGACCCTTATCTGAATCAAACTGTAATTTTTATAGCACCGTGTGTGGAATAATATAATATATGGAGATATACCTATCTCATAGAACTGGAAGGGACCCCGAAGGGTCATCGAGTCCAGCCCCCTGCCTTCACTAGCAGGACCAATTTTGCCCCAGATCCCTAAGTGGCCCCCTCAAGGATTGAACTCACAATCCTGGGTTTAGCAGGCCAATACTCAAACCCCTGAGCTATCCCTCCCCCCAATACATTGCAATTACTCAGTATCCACAGGACTAGAGTGTCCCTGTTCAAGGGGAAAAGAGAACAGAAGAACGGCCATACTGGGTGAGCCAAAAGGTCCATCTAGCCCAGTATCCTGTCTTCCAGCAGTGGCCAATGGCAGGTGCCCCAGAGGGAATGAACAGAACAGGTCATCATGCAGTGATCCATCCCCTGTCACCCATTCCCAGCTTCTGGCAAACAGAGGCTGGGGACATCATCCCTGCCCATCCTGGCTAATAGCCATTGATGAACCTATCCGTCAAGGGCAGCCTCTGTGGTTGGGGACAGGTCTATATACACTGCTCTGTCTGAGTACCCCTGCAAATCACTGCGGAGTGGGTGGGGAAGGTTAGAGTCCTAGTCTTGCCCTGACATGCGGGTCCATGTAGCAAATGAAGAATGCTGGGGAGCACAAATGAACCCTCCACTCCCTTACAGACTCATAGCCTTTAAGGCCAGAAGGAACCATCATGATCATTTAGTCTGACCTCCTGCACATTGCAGGCCACAGAACCTCACCCACTAACTCCAGTAACAGACCCATAACCTCTGGCTGAGTTACTGAATTCCTCAAATTGTGATTTAAAGACTTCAAGCTACAGAGAATCCGCCATGTACACTAGGGACACTTGCAGGTTTAAACGTGCCCCATGCTGCAGAGGAAGGCACCACCTCCCTCCTCCCCACTCCCCCAAGGTCTCTGCCAATCTGATCCGGGGAAAAATTCCTTCCTGACCCCAAATATGGCGATCAGTTAGACTTGGAGCATGTGGGCAAGATCCAGCAGCCAGATGCCTGGGAAAGAATCCTTGTGTCTCCCTGAAGCACAGCCCTTCCCTGAGTCCCCCCTAGAGTGGGGTAACTTCACACCATGCCCTAATCAGCCTTATGACTGATCCACTCTGTCACAGTCTACTATATAGCAAACTGTTGTTCTGAGCACAGAAGTTAGGCCCCTATGCAGCCATTGTTCCTACTAACAAGAAACAGTTGTATTCTGTCAGAGTGAAAGCAAGCACTGGGATATGTTCTTTATTTGCCTGGGGAGCAGGAGGGTAATCTAACAATTACTGACAATATTATAAATATTTATACTCACTGTAAACGGGGCTTTTCTTCAATCTGTCTTGAATATTTATATTCCTCTCTGAGGTAGGAAAGGATCATTGCACCCATTTTACAGCTGGGTAAATTTGGACACAGGTTAAGAACAAATAACTGTTCACTAATTCCAAGTGCCTTCATTCTTAGTTCCCAGCTTGAGACATGAGGAGGCAAATCCTCAACCTGTGTAAATTGCCATAGGTTCATTGAACTCAGAGCAATGACAATTTACACTAGCCACTATTGAATACTTTATCCAAACCTCTCTGCATTTCAGTTTGCTCCACTGTATAATGAGGATAATAATTTACCCCAAGGAGGGCATTAGTGAATAAATATTTATATATCACTTGCAAGATGGCCTGCACTATATACATAAAATGGGCTAAGTAGTAGGATTATTGCCGCTTTCTGGGTGGCATCTGTGGAAATGTGGTCTTCCAAAAATGTCAACACCAAAGGTCTGCCAATCTGAGGATCAGGTCAATTATACAAGCTACAAATGTGGGATGCCTGGGATCAACTTAAGCCAAACTTTTTCATGCCATTTATTTTATGATCATGCTATTATGAGCAGCTATAACATGAAGGGAGCACTATTTCCTTCTTCTAAATCAGGCTTATTGAACATACTTCAACTGTCATGTAAAATCATTGTAACAAATAAATACACCCATGCACAGCAATTCATTTTTTTAATAGTTGGACCTCTCAGTTTTGATGGGGAAAGTAATGAAGTATGGAAGACAGAGAGTTGTATTCTGTGCATTATAAATCCAGAGTTTTATTAATAGAAAACAGATTAACCCCTTATAGGGAAAATGTAGCCAAGATGTGGAATTTCGACTTGAACACGTCCACTGGTATAAAAAGCAAGCAGGAAAAAATGCCACCTAACCAGTGAAAACAATAACCTAAATGACCTAATTAATTGCTAGAAGGTCCAAATGAATGATACTTAATTGTTTTACAAGTTAATAAATCAGGTAATTCATTATTTGTGAATAGAGGCAAGGATAGATTTACCAGAAAATTATGGATGGATTTCCCAGGGCTGAATAATCAGATTTATCCATTCCACAGACCTTGCTTTAAATGTGGCACTGTATTAGTCTCCTCTAATAGCATTGCTTATTACTTGTTAAATCCACTGAAATGTGTATTTGTACTATACTTCATTGTACCCTGCTCAAAGTTATAATGTATTAAATATGAGCTGCCTGTGTAAGAGATTATTACCATGGCCATATTTTCCAGGCCAAAAGGCATCCCATTGGCTGATATTAGTGAAGCATTCATTAATCAAATGGATGAAAGACAACAGTGACAGTATGATTAACTACACGCATTTTAAACTAAAGCCTTGATGGAAATGAAAGGCTCTGAAACAATATATTACAAACAGAGCATGGGCTAGAAGACCATGAACTGCTGGAAGTTTAAAACACTTAATCATCCCAAGAATGAGAAAGAAACTGAACAAGTTTCAGCCACAAATGACCAGTAAGGGAGGAGATGCAGGGAAATTGTATGGCTTCCCAAGGTTTCAGAGGGATGCAAGAATAAAACAAGTACAAGGATGTACCAAAGGTGGGTCACTAATGCCATCTTGAAATGTGATTTCCTGGGACACTGGTTTGCAATTTATTTCCCTATCTTTTTCCTTGTTTTCCTTTAACTCCTTTTCTCTCCTTTATTTCTTCATTCTTTATTAAAAATGATAGAAAATATCATTTCATTTCATTTGTAAAGTGAAGTGGTGACAAGATATCACTTTTACCTTAGCATGCAGGAGGATGGACTGTAATGACAGCAAACCCTTTTCTTTACAATGTTCTCATGTATCTATCACTTTTTAATCAATAAAAGCTTCCTTAAACAGAAAAGAGTAAACTTCAAACCCTAAACAGTTGGATTCAACTAAGCAGTAGGACCTGATTCTACTACCAAGTCAAGAGGAGTTTGCCATGAACTTCAGAACGTGTAGGGTTGGGGAAAATATTTCCAAAACTTTTGCATGAATTGAGCTGGGAATCTCAAACTCTCTTCCTTTGCCTGATCCAAAGTCTACAGAAAGTCAGTGGACAGCTTTCCATTGACTTCACTGGCCTCTGGATCAGGTGCTTAGTCTTGCTCCTCCTCTTCTTCCAAGTCAGGCTGGAAATGCCCTAACAACAACTTGCTTGATGTATTTTGGCACTTCTGCTTCAATTCCAAGCCTAGACCAGAAAGTTGAGAAGCGCACACACATTAACTTTAATAAAGAACAGATAACTTATTAAAAAACCCAAAGCACATGGTTCAGATTTGGGTCAGTCCTTATTGTATGCAAACTGGTTTGCCCTTTCTTAGTTAGAAAGATATTATAATGATCTCCATGCAGCCGTAACCAGTTATTTTAAGCCCTTAGTTTGGAATCGGGGTTAGTGTTTGTTCACATGATACTGGATCCAGTGTCTACTGAAGTCATTCAATGAGGAGAGTGGGGGTGGGAGGGGATAGGGGGTTAGTGGGGTGGATCAAACCCTAAGCTCATGAAAACAATGTCTTGTGCTGGGATCCTAGTGCTACTAGGTGAGCTGATATAATGGGAAGCTTTCTTTTGGCTGAGGAAATGGGAGCGATGGCAAGATTTTTTTCTTCATCTAGAAGTGGTTCCTACAGACCTCATAGTAACTACACATTCATTGATTTTTGTTTTTTTTAATCATGGAGAGCCAAATTCATTCCTGGTATAAGCTCATTGATTTTAAAGGCATTGACTTCAACTAGTATAACTAAGACAAAAAAATGTGGCTCATTGTCTCAAAGAGTTGTGTATGTTGTATTATTCTTTCAGCACTTTTTATTCCTCCAGTGACTTTATTATACTTCTGGAGGCCAATGCGTTCACACATCTTTCTTACGTTATTCTCTAAACTTGGCTTGGACTTTCACTACAAACGTAAAATTCATCTCTAGGTCATCAAAACACTTGTGGAATTTGTGTCAGAGTTTCAAATATCCCATCATTCAGAGACATCTAGATATGGGGTTTTGAGTCAGTCCATTAGAAAGATGAGAGTCATTTGCAAAATTTGGATCCAAACTAGGATTTGAAACAACTCCAGAGTTCAGTGGTGTATGGATCCAGTGCTTTCCTATGGATCAGTCTAAACTTTCAAGCAAACATGGTCCAGTTTTAAGAGGAGCTGAGCCAGTTTGTTGTGTTTCACTGAAGCCAAGTGAAATCCAGGTATTTCAATGGAGTCTTATGTTGTGTTCAAAGATTCAAAGGGGGTGCTCAAGGGATTATGGATCCACCAAAATAAGCTTCACATCGAACCCTATGAACCAAGGCAGCAGAGTTTCATACAGAGTTTCATTCTAGCATTCCCACAAAGAAGCGTTTTTGTTTCTGCAGCTTCCCCAGCAGTCACTGTTATGCCTTCGATGTCCCACTCAAGCAATTTCTATTTTCCATTAGCAGAGTGTCTTTTGTAAAGAAACATTATTAATAATTTATACACTTCTAATTTATTTTTAGCTTGTATATTATATTTGACAGACATGCTCTATTTCTCCAGTTAACCTGCAAAGTTGATATTAATAACATTTTGCACACGCCCTTCCTCCCATCAGAATTGCATAGGTTAGAGCAACTTTCACTCTATAGAGGGACATTCTTATATGGCAAAGGCACAGAATTCACAGCCATTAGTTCTAATTTTCAAACAAAGCCTTAACGATGTTATTAAAATATGTCACCCTTTTTGCAAAAGAGCAAAGCCCTGTACAACATTTTGCACTATAAAGGCATAACAATAGCACTCCTTGCAGTTAGGCAGTGTTCCAGTCAGTATAAAATGCATACAAGTCTCCAAAGCCCATGCAGATTCTAATTCTTGATCAACAAATGGTCTTCGATCAGTTTTGGAAGGAACTATGAAATTTGAACTCCTGGCTGATTCTGACAAACCATATGCTTGATTGCCAGAAATATGTTCATGAAAGATTTTTTCCCCCTACATGAGCTGCCATGAATCTTCTATCCTAAATGATAATATGTTGAATTATATCCAGCAAGGTCTGGAAATACAGCAGAAAGTGCATAGATCATGTAAAAGAAAAGTTGGCTCATGCTCACCAACATACATTTATCTTTCTTGGGCATCAATAGAGCGCCAATCATCATACTATCTCAGCTCTTATGTTACAGAGAAGATTAAGAGATAACTTGATCGTGTGCTATAAAGTACTTACACATGTGACCGAAAGGACGCCATTTATTCACACCCTACACATTATTGTAATAATCTTTTTGAGGTATCATTTAAAAACTAATAACACACAATGTATGAAATATATATTAAGAGTTATGAACATAAGCTAAATTATGACTACAGTGTGTTTATCAGACAAGTCTAGGTAGTGGGTAAACTGGTTTCTCTAAGATAAAGGACAAGCTGACATCTCTAGCTAGGTGTCAGCAAAGTTGATTGGCAATTACCTGTTAAGTGGCCATTCTTTGGTAACAAAAGGGGGCAGGAACAAATTGATCTGCATTTTAGCAAACAGTATGTAACCTCTTTCACCACGAGACTCCATGCCCCTATCCACACAGCTTGAATGAACTTTATCTAGGGGTAACTCTCAGAAGAAGTGGACTGTAGCCCACGAAAGCTTATGCTCAAATAAATTTGTTAGTCTCTAAGGTGCCACAAGTACTCCTGTTCTTTTTGCTGATACAGACTAACACGGCTGCTACTCGGAAACCTCTCAGGAAAATGCATTTCAAAGGGTGACTGGTCTATAAAAGTGAGGGACAAAAACATCCCAAGTTATCTCTCAGTCTCTCTCTCTCTCTCTTTCACCTAAGATGACAAAGGAACCAGCTCTTTGACTTTGGGGGAGATTCTGACCTGAGAATTTGGTCAGTCCTATTGCTGTGAACATGTGGTAATGATTTTACCTTGAACAAAGTCTAGCTTGTTAAGTTTTAGCTACTAGAAAGTGTTATGTTTATTTCTTTTGTAACCATTTCTGACTTTAATACCTTGTACTGGTACTCACTTAAAATCTTTTTGTAGTTAAATAAACTTGTTTTATTTTTTAATCAAAACTAATTCAGTGTTGTGTCTAAACTGAACTGTTTGGGTAACTCCAGTTAAAGTTGCAAACTGTTGCATGTTGACTCCTTACAAGGGCAACAGATATTTAATATCTAAATTACCCAGGAGAGAGCTGGATAGTGCAGGACACAAGTTTTGGAGAAAATTAGGGATTTGAAGTGTGTTGGGGCCATCCTGCAAGTAGTAACTGAGGCTGGTGGAAGCCAGAGTGTGACTGGGGTGTTGCTGACAGGCTGCGGGGGTCAGAGCTGTAGTTACACACACACATTCAGGGTGTGACCTGCATGCTGGTGAGCTGTTTTTGAGCGGCCCAGGTTGGGAGCTACAACAGCAAAGCAATGTGAGGAACCCAGGGTTACAGGATTGCACCCTGGGGGATATCACAGTGGTCAATTCATCATGATTTGGAGTATGTATATCCAGATTGGCTGCTTTTGTAAAAGATATGCTCTATTCAGCCTCAAGTTACTGGCTTGATGTCATTCACTCAAATAGCTAACAAGAATAATTGCCTCCATTGCAGAGTGAAATTCTATGGCCTGTGTTATGCAGGAGGTCAGACTAGGTAATCATAATGGTTCCTTTTGGCCTACATTAAAATCTATTAATCTAAATCAGCTCAGTTATAGTTTGCAGTCAAAGTGGCCTCTGCATTTGACCCACACAACTATTTAAAATGTGATCCATGAATGTGATGGGCAGGAAAAGCTGTAAATAACATGCCAAAGACTGAAGGGTTCCTTCACTTGGAAGCCAAGTGAAGCAGCAGGGGTTAGTCTGATGACAACTGAGGATAGCCCCCTTGTTGTCTTATGTGTGCAGTCCACATGCACTAGCCAATGACTACCTAGCCTTATTCAGAATCTCATCAAGGAGGCCATTCTCAGTTTCAAAGACATTAGTCTAGTAAATTATTTCAATTTTCTGCAATACAGGTGGAGATTTGGGAGCCAATTTCAATATTCTGCACAGATAGAGAGCTTGAGCAAAGTTTTTCAGAGAGGTTTCCTGATCAAGAAATGCATTTGCTCTTGATCAATTCCATAGGAAAGTTGGTTCAAGTTTACTAGAATTGTCTAGAAAAAGAGCAGAGTTACCTAATGTTTACAACAGGTTTATTATTTATATTTATATTTTAGTGCAAAACAGGGTCCACTCAAACCTAGCAGTTTTAAACAAGTGTCTTTCTGAATGGGAATGTTCTATCAAATTTGTTATTTTTTAGATTGACACACCAGATTCTTCTGCAAACACACATTTATGATACAGAAACATCCATAACATTCATAGTTAAAAGGTCTGTGAACACCTGCATACCAGATTAAGATGATAAAGGGAATGGGTCTTGCTTTTATCTTTCCATCCTAAATGCAAACCAAAGATTTTCAGTTGAAGGAGACCATTCTTATTATAGTTCAATGGTATTTTACATGTAATATGGAGAAAATTCTCAGTTTGGTTCCATGGATACAACCATGCTTGTATGTTTGTAAGGTTAGAGGTTGATTTAATAGGAAAGGTTAATTTGTGGGTTGTGTCAACCAATATTGAGGTTAGTGATAGTAGCCATGGTTGTGTTGCTTCCTTTCAGAAGATAAATGGTGTCATACAAGATATGTTACATTAATCTCTCTCTCTCTTACACACACACTCACACACGCACGCTCAGCCCACACACACACACACAGCACTGCAGCTACTATACAAACAAGATCCCAAGACCTGGCACAGAAAGCCTTCCATGCATTGAACTGACAGCAATGTCAATGGGAGTTCCACATACAGGGGGCTTGCGGGATTGGAGTATAACCTCCAGCTCTTACATTTGCAATGTTTTCCTTGAGAAGTAGAAGAAATAGCTCAGAAAAATAGATATACCTGTACATTTCATACCCAACGCCACAGTTCTGCTAGTTCTTGGAAACTAATCAGGATCTGGCTCAGCTGGTAATTAGATGGATAATCTTTAAGGAAATGCTAAAGGAGATGCTGGAGATTTAAATAGAGTAGGTGTCATTCTTCCATCTGACTCAACTCTGAACCTATGCACTCATCATGCTATTAGGATGCATTGAATTGTTAGTTTTTAATTCATGTAGATGAGATATCAACATAAAAGTCTGATTACTTGGGGTTATGAAATATCCCATAACACTTTTTTGTAGGTTAAAAGTTATCTTAAGGGAATAGGTATCTATGCTGGCCAAATTCCTACTTGGGTAGTGACATTAGACCACCCTAAATTCTTCTATAGTTTCAACTGGATATGGTATTCTTGGCCATGTCCTGTCTTAGCCTATTATATAGTACTGCTGTGCTCTGCTAAACAGCTGATATGTTGTATCTCACACATGAGTGCAGGTTGGTGCTGTGTGTGACGTGACCCCTGTATATTATATATCATTACTTAATATTTTCACTTGCTTCTGGATGAATGGCGCACTATTACTATAAGATGTCAGGTGTCTTGGAATAAACCCAGAAATGAGAT
This sequence comes from Platysternon megacephalum, assembly GCA_003942145.1. Taxonomy (NCBI): domain Eukaryota; kingdom Metazoa; phylum Chordata; order Testudines; family Platysternidae; genus Platysternon; species Platysternon megacephalum. The sequence continues at coordinate 1,668,331 of QXTE01000048.1, read as the reverse complement.
GATATGTCCTCATCCCCTGTTATTACAGACAAAGGAGGCAACAATTATCAGTGAGAGTGTGTTTGGGATAGTTTTCTAAATGCTTTTGTGGGACCACATATCAGTGTCTGGACTTTTTTCTGTGGAGGAGATAAATAGGCCTTTGCCTTGCAAATGCAAGATATTTTAAAGAAGTGTACATTCTACACCATTTAATATATTTATATTCCATTCTATTTATATCCTCTATCAAACTAGTGGAGAACTAGCCAAACACTCTGCATAATAGACCGAGACTCACTAGGAGGCAAATGCATTCTTCCAATATACCTTTAACCAATGTCCTCATGTAGCCACATACTACAATCTTCTAGAAGGCTTTTAATCAATCAATCAATCATCTGATCAACTAGATAGACAGCTTTTACTACTGAGCAAGAATGAAGTAATGGCATCAGATAGTATGATTTGGAAACAGTCCTAAGAAAGTAAAATCACTCAGACTGATTACAAAACATCAGATTCCCAACAGTCTCAGCAAAGTGAATGTGCTACAGTGGTAGCAGGGAATTGTATACTGCCAATCCACAGGGCTAACTTACGTCTGATCACAAAGAGGTGTTTGCATTATCTGGTAATTATGGGGAACCTTAATGGGCACCATCGCTGTGCTTGCCAATAAGGAAATGAAGGGAAAGAATCTGCAACAAGCCAACAACTGCAGGAAAGACAAGCTCATTAATCTCATTTGCAACAAACATACTGAAAAATGTTCTTATTGACTGAAACTGTCTAACTGTCACCTCAGTTATTAGGGATTGTACAACAGAGAGCTGTGAGAAAATCTCCAATCAGCCAGTCCAACATGTTACAAGTTATCCTTAATATTGCTACCAGGGTAGTCAAGCAAAGAAGACATGTTACCTCTCATTGCACTGTGAATAAGACTGGACTGCATGCTCAGAACTTTGCAGCCACATATACTGAGGAAGCTGAATAATCATAGCCAAGCAAACCACCAACCCCAACAGAAAAAAATATTCACTATATCAACTATTTATATGCAAATGATTGCTAATGTACATAGTGGAACACTTCATAAAGTACATTCTGAATATAAAATACTTAATGGGTGTCCTCCTTGTCTCATTCTTTTTGTTCTGCTGCAGTTTACAGTCACAACTGTCCTAAGATGAGAGATTGAAACAATAGGCAGAATTTATTCCATTTGATTATTATGGAGCTTGGAGTAGGGTGCTGAAGCTCATTATTCTACTTGTTGCTAAACTGGCAACTGCCAACTGCTGTCACAGTATCAGACTTTTTCCCAGTCTTGGATTCTCCCTTACTGAAAGAGGGAGATGAATGTGAGGGGGGAGCTCTGCAGGTGGGATGGAACAAGGAGAAGATACATTTGCTGTTGTTCAACAGAAGTACCTGCTGGCAGGTCAAGAATGGAACATTGGTGGAAGTTCAAAGGCAGCTCTGAGCTGGGTAAAATACCAGGCAATTTGGAATCTAGGTTTCAAATACAGCAGCACGAGAATTGCACTCAGACACACAAAATCCTGCGGTGCCATTTACTGCCATAGACCATGGGCTATCACACTACGGACTGTGGTCTGGCTCCCACTGAAGGGAATGGAAATATTGTTACTAATCTCATTAAGCTTAGAAACCAATTATATTACCTCAATAAGCTCATCTCATAGAATAGAGTAATCAGCAGAATCCCATATTCATATCTTTTAAAAGTGTTCATTTGATTATTGTTTTTTAAAGCAGCAACAAGGAGGAGGAATATTTACTAGGAGACGTTTTATATGATTTTGATAACACTTAGAAAGATATCAACTTACTAGGCACTGTAACAGTAATAACAGAAGCCTGGTGAACACACAAGTGTGAAACTGCTTTGGATTAGTCTGAACTTTAGTTGATCATTAGGATAATCAGATTCACACAGGGATGCAGTATACAAGGTTTAATTAAGTTGCAATTAGGGTATAACTGTCACCCTAGGTAGTGATGATAATTATGAGGTTGTGTGCTTTTATAATAAGTTGGCTGGGGAGAAGTTGATGTAAAAGCCTTACCGAAAAAGGTTTTGTAATGTTTAAGGAATCTGTAGTCCAAATACTGTCTCCATACTGCTTCTTAAAAGTGACTCTATTCAACCACAGGCACGTGTGCACATTTCCAAATAAAAAATATATTCTGTTCCTGCCTATCAGAAGTCTGTATTAACAGAATGAATATGTTTTAAGGCACAAATACATTATGTTGCTGGTTACTAGCAGCTTCTTGTTGCAGTAAATACAAAAATCCATTGCATCAAAAAAACTAGAACGAATATAAGAATAATATATAAGAACAGCCCAGAATCCTTATACCTACCTGTTTGATTTCATGACTGGCAAAGGTACTCTCAGGTGGGAGGGCATTGTAAATAATGGGCCAAGTCCTCAACTGGAGAAAGTTAGCATAGCTCTATTGAGTTCGATGGAGCTATGATGATTTGTATCAGCTATGAATCTGGTCGAGATTGTCTCAAGTTATTATGGTTGGATAAAAGTAGACAAAAACGACCGTAATATTATACAAGAATATACTCAACAATGAAAAAAGCACACAAGACTCCGAAGGCCAGTTTTTCAATAGCATTCAATGAGCACCTGCAGTATTTATTGGACGCATAAGTATGTTCCTGTGCTCAGGCAAAAATCCACAACTGCCCATACTAAATGGATAATTTTGCCTCTTTGGCCCATAAACAGGCAGTTACATCATATACAATTATCTCGTTTGGACTTACAAATGTGGACCTTTGCACAAAGCAAATGGGTGTACCTACAAATTGCAGGCTATTAAAAAAGTGAAGAAGTAATACATTTTATAGAATATAATAGGAATTAGAGATGGAAAATACTTAAACTATCCAATGTAATCCATCTCATTACCAGTATGGCGGTTCCACTACTTTCCGTGGGAGACTGCTCTACGGTCTGAAAGATTCCACTGGTTAGGATTTTTTTCCTAACGTTTATTTTAAAAATATTGATGTTTTATTTCACCCAATTACTCCTAGTTCACCCAAGTAATACCTTGTATTATGCTAGCTATTTCTTCCCCTAACTTATCATTGACCTCAACTTTCGTTCTCTTCTCATCTCAGATAGATGAAGACAACTGCATTTTCCCTTCTCCTTGGTCACCATTTACCCAAGCAGTAGATGTTTTTAATCTATCCTCAAAAGTCAGTCTCTCCAAATCATTAATTATTTTATGAGGAAAAAATGCAAATTGCCTATCAGATTTTTGATGTGAATACTATAGCTGGATCTAATCAGAGTTTTAACATCCCCTTTATTTGATCTTCAATTGCCTTATTCTTAAAAGATATATAGTATTAAGTTGTGTACTTTAAGCCTTTTATTACCTTTTTATTAAGGAGTGAATAATATTTTACTCAAAGCCTTCCATTTTCAAATTGACTCTGAAGGCCTGGGTCGGGGGAAAAAAGGAAGGTTAAGTCATGAAACTCTCATTAAAGATAATGGGAAATATGCAGTTTAAAAATGCACAACTCTGAAAACCTAGGCGGCTTTCTGAATTTCTTTAGCCTGAGGCTAACCTGAACTCTATGTCATCTTAAAATAGACTTTTGCTTTGTTTCAGATAATTTGATTAAATATTTAAAACCCAATAGATGGACAAAGAGCTTACTTGTAAAAATGAGCTCAGTTATGTGTATAAAATATTCAGCAGTACATTTCAAATAATATACACCGGCATCAGGATGAATCAGTTCAGAGATATTCCAGTGCCTCCAAGATGGGGAATTCTCCACCACCACCGTGAGCATGCAGGAACCATAAGTAGGAACAGGCCAAGACAGAGGTGATTTAATCCAGGTCAGGTAAGTGTTAGGGTCTGAATCCAAATCAGAGTTTGTACTCTGTCAGAGGAGTAGCTGTGTTAGTCTGTATCCACAAAAACAACGAGGAGTCCAGTGGCACCTTAAAGACTAACAGATTTATTTGGACATAAGCTTTTGTGGGTAAAAACCACGACTCCATGCATCTGAAGAAGTTGGGGTTTTTACCCACTTATGTCCAAATAAAGTTTATGCCCAAATAAATCTGTTAGCTTGTACTCTGTTTCACATTCTTGTAGGCTGTTCTCATGAGGTCTCCAGTAGTTTGGGTTGCAGTGTAGGAGAACAGCTTTTCAAATGTTGTTTCAGATGGATGTACACCAGCCCTACTGAAATTACTGGGACTCTATATAGAGTCATAAAATTTAAAGCCAGAAGGGACCACTAGATCACTTAGTCCGATCCCCTGTATATCACAGACACCGGTGTTCACTTGCATTGATCTGAACACTCGATCAGCTCCCAGAACTGAAAGACAGGCCCCTTTTTTCTAGTTTTCCATAGGCCCAGGACAAGATCCTCAGAGATGGGTTGAATCTGAGGTTTTGGATCCAAACTGCCTGAAATTCTAAAGGCATTTGCATTTATTATGTCTGCACAGTACCTACCACAGTTGAGATATTAATGTAGTATAAATAACAATAATTCCAAGTTCTGGTTTGGGCCCATTTCAAAGTGTAAGATATTTACAAAGGGTAACTCTCACCACAGTGTACTGATCTAACCACCTTGCAGTCTAGCCGCCATTTTGGCTCACTTGGTAAAGTGGTTGCCTTCAGTCCATGAGGCTGGAGGCTTGACTGGAGATATGTGGCGACAACACAGTAAATTTAAGCACAAGATAGAGGACTTCATCAACTGGTTATTTTCGTTGTAGTGCCTGACCACCAAACATGCATACTCTAGTCATGGTGACATTTTAGAACCTCAGCACTACCGACGGGGCACCTAGAACTGGCCTTTCCCATTTATGTGGGCCCAAAAAGCAATTTTTTGGAGCACTCCTCCACGCCAAACATAGCCAATTCTTACCTACAATGAGCAATAGCATTTACATGTTAATTTAATTCATCTGTATCAACACCAAAGATGCTTATTCTCTTGCAGTCAAGAGCTCCATCTGATTTTCTGGCTTTGCAGGGCACTCATAGAAGTGTTTCTATACTGTTTGGACACAGTGACTTTGATTAAAAAAAAATGAAGAAATTACAAGTTAACGATGTGAGTAATCTTAGATTCATATATTCACAGATTCAAGGGCCTAGAGGACCATTGTGATCACCTAGTCTGACCTCCTGTATAACACAGGCCATAGAATTTCCCTTTGAGCATATTTTTTAGAAAAACATCCAATCTTGATTTTAAAATTGCTATTGATGGAGAATTAATCACAAGCATCAGTAAATTGTTCTAATGATTAATTACTTTCACTGTTAAAAATGTATATCAAATGCGGGGAGGCGGTCTGGTAAAAAAAAAAATCAAAAACCTGAAAATGTTTCAGTTTTCAGCAACTATTTTCATAGGGAAACAATATTATTTCCCAACCAGCTCCAATATACACCTGAACCTCAGAAAATACTGTTTTCACTTAAAAATCCCAAAGTATTACATTAATTTATTTTCTAAAACCTCTTTTTACATAATCTAAATTCAGAGTCTAACCCACTTGACACTGTTCCCCTTTAATGAACTCTAAGGACTGTTTATAATTTAGTTGATTAATTGAACAGTTTTAATACCTTCAAACTTGTTGCCTCTGTTCAGAACTTCTCACCATGGAGACTATACCATGCCTATTTCTTCATCCCATTGCAATCAGAGTGCATTTTTTCTGGTAAAGGATGTTAAAAGAGAGAGATTGCTAAGGTTTAAAAGATACAAGTCATTCTCTGTTATTTATGTATACAGCAGGGTTACACAATCAGCAAAACACTGTCTACCTACCAAGAAAAAAATGAATGACTGTGTCACCACTTCAGGCCTTGCATTATTTCCCAGTGATGTGTCTAGCAGACACAACAAAGTAGGAAGCAGGCTTGCTTTTCTGCAGAAGCTAAAGAATAGAGGATTTATTTTGTTGCACTGAGGGATAAAATGAGGTCTCTTTCCTATGGCAAAGTCATTTTTTAGTTATTTTCTGCTAATAATCACCACATTTTTATATTGCCAGTTTTGCTGAATTCTGTGCGCAACACACTAATTTTTATTAAATCTCTCCGTGTGAGGCCCCAGTACTGCAAATGTACAAGTGCTTAAATCCAACTTCTAATCAGTGGGACTACTGACATGCACAGTTAGTCAAGTGTGTGTATATGTGCTCTCCTGACCAGGGCCTGAATGAGCTGGGAAGAGAGAGAACGACTGCTTTGATGGAACAAATACTTTCAACAATTTACAACAAGTCCAAAAGTAAAATTAGAGGAAAATATTGGCTATATAACCATTACCCCATAATACTGCTGCATATATACTGAATGATTATTATTTATTACAACAGAAGCATGGTATATCAAAGAGTAGGTGTGAAAACTGACACTAAGGTCTGCTCAGTATTATTACTCAATATTTGTTAAGCTCTGGTAATATGCTGTCCAATACACAAAATATAGACAATACCCATCCCAGAGATCGTACAGTCCAAAAGGTAAAGATCACACTGCATATCTGTCTTTAAAGCCACTATGCAAAGAACTCTGTGAAGAGTTTGGTTTTGCTTCTATGCTTCCCTGGTTCTCTTTACAGAAAAAAACAACTTCATCCTATATACTCATCATATATAGGATGAGTATGTGTACTGAGATATTTTAAATCTTATTTTCCTACATCACACAGTAACTTGTGAAAAGGGATAACCAGCAACATTGAAAATAAGCTATTAGAAAAAATAAAACATAAGTATCAATGGAAAATGGTGAAAATAAGACACTAGAGCTTTGAGGGGAAGTCTCTTTACAGTCCAGTAACTTGTTTAAGAAGACCAGAGAGGTATAGACTAGAGAAAAGGATCAAAATGAAGTGTATTTCTACAGGGTGATCTGAGCTGAATAATAATAAAAAAAAGGCACATCAACACAGATTTTGTTGTAAATTAAGCAGTTCTTTATCTTCTTGAAGAAGATGCCCACAAGACAGCTAGTAACATGGTATTTCATCTTCAAATCAAGAGCAGCCATAGCCACAGACAAGAGGTTTTCAATGTTTAGCTATTTCACTCAATATTGTCTCAGGAAGGATTTTTTTAAAACTAACCTGAACCTAGATAAATTTCACAGTTTGTGTAGATTTAAAATTGACTTTCTATTAATAAATCAGGGTTCTCTACAGCAATTAGCCAGTCAGTGCCTAGTGTTAAAGCCATGATCTTTATTTTACAGTGATGTTTGCTTTAATACTAAAAATTAAACAGGATTTTTGGTGAGACACTTCAGTATTCATGATTTTGGAGTTGCATTGTTATTGGGTTTAATTATCCTGTGCTTTTGGTCACTAGTTCTGATGAGGAACAAAGGCTTATTTCCTCTCCTGCTCAGAGCTCACATTGGTGTTCAGGACAGAATAATCATTCAGAGCGGTGGTAAGGATTGAAAGCTCAATCAAGTGATCAGTGAGAATATTGAAAACCATAAAACAGATTGTCCTCTCCTGTGGAAAAACCTGCAGAAGGGATCTCAGAGGAAGATGACTTATGACACCCTCCCCAAGGAGAGAGTCAGGGCACTGAGCCTGTCCCACAGCCTCACAGAAGGGGACACCGAATCTGATAGATTCCAAGGGATCTGTGAGAGATCAAGATAATCTGCCTGGTCCCTCTGCACTAGGTTTGGCCCCCAGTGACCTCTTGGTCTCTGGCAATGAATCTACTTCAGAGTTTGAAGTAGCAAAGGCCTTTTAGAAAGGAGAACCCCACACTCAGTGTCATGAGACTACAGTCTGTTTTCAGTTCACACTTTTGATTCTCTTGTTGCAACCACTGCACTTGAAACCTTAAGAATAGATAGAACTTAGAGGAGGAAAATGTACTCAAGAACTAATACTGCTCCCATTGACATCAATGGTGCAGGACCATCCCCCACAAGACTTATTTTTCCTCCAGTGCTGAGCCCGCAGACCCACTCCACCAGCTTTCAGTACCAGATTATGAACATATACAAAGCAGAAAGCAACAAAATTTGCCTTCTACTTCCCAATCTTACAAATTGCTCTGTGCGTGCAGACACCCACTGAAGTCACTGAGGCATGGGCACAGGTTGACACCCTTCTGATGAAACACCTAATGCAGTAACTATGTAGAGCACAAGAGGCAATGCTCTTAAACTGCAAATGAAACACCTCACAGGATAGAGTCTTGAGATATCTACAAGTTCTAAGTTTGTCTAATTTAGATTAATTGCAAATCATCCTAGGTCCAGAAATGTTGCAGTAGATTTTTGTACTTAAGTTTGGGGTATGCTTCCCATTTTTCTTCTTAATTAAGTGACTCTCATGATCATTCAGGTAACTTCTACAAAATGCTTTGATCTCCAGCTCCCTTCCTCCTAAACAAACTAGGTCTTATTTCTTTTACCATATCTACTACTTTTTCCTCAAAGAAAGTTTAGCTCTTTCCTCAGCAATTCATCCGTACTTCTAGCTCTTCCCTCCCCCAAGTCATTCAATAATTTGTTTGTGGGGTTTTTTTAAACTCTGCTCTACTGAATCTATTCTTTTCTATCATAATCTATTTCAGAGTGTGTTGGCTCACTTTAATTTGTAGGCAGGCCCTTGAATGAATGCAGGTGGATAATTAACCACAGGTAGGAATTAGGGTGTGCACCTGGTGTTTCAAATGCATTAATTAATGCTTGCTTTCCTTAGCATAGTGAGTTAATAAACAGAGGGTTGAAGCAGAAAGACCTGCATGTTGTGTGGAGTTAACTGGTGACTGGGCTCAGTGTTAGTCAGACTTGGACTCTGAAGTATTTATATGTTTTTCCTAAGTAGGAGTGTATATCTCCGTGAGCAGAGGCACAGAGTCAGAAGCAATCCATCACGCAGATGCTAAAGGTAAAAAAAAAAAATAACTGAGTGTGATTTATGCAGAACTTGTATGTGGCATTATTTGGCTAGTTACACAAATGTCCACAGGCTTTGTATATACTAGAAATATTTATATCCATTTATTTTATATCCTTCTCAGTGGTCTGGCTCTCATCTGGTCACCTATACCTTTTGCTACATGGAGTCTGTTAGCAGATTGCTACTCAGGGAAATTCTGTGACTTGTTTTAATGAGTGAGACTTGAGTAGGTTCTTCTCTCTTGCCCTTCCAACATCAGTGTTTTTCCTGTCCAGGTCCTATCAGAGAGAGAGAAGGAGAAAACACACAAACAAATCCTTACCTGCCCATTCTCTGGTCTGTTCCTTCCTAGATATCACTCTGCAATTTCCTTCTCTCAAGGAGACTTTGATGGTAGTTGTTTTGAGCCCTTTGAGTTCTTGAATCTGGTTATTTGAACAGGCCACTTCTTCAGATTGTCATAGATGCCTCTGGATTTCTTCTTTTCCTCCTTCCTAGACCCACCAGCATGTTTATCCCACTACTTCTCAGCTAATCACAATGGGTAGCATCCCCAAAGGTACTTAGGCACTTAAGTCCCATTTTTAGGTACCACTGTGATCCACAAAACTTCTGCTTGGCTGCCACTTATTCCTGTAGGCACCTAAACTTGCTCAGTGCCTAAGGTTTTGCAGTAAAAGTTCCCTTGGTGCCTATGTTTCTTCCTCTGGGCATACAGACTCTTATCTCCCAACTAAGCTTCAGACCGGTTCATGAACTGAGGGAAGATGGGTGCTTGACTACCTAGGTCATGTATGGGGCTTAATGTGGGAGGTGTACTGAGAGGCCCCCTAACTACACACAAGACAGCCATGGTGGGGGAGGAAGAGTCCCCTTATCACCTTTATCCTAGGAGATAAGGAACTCACCCAGGTTGTGTGAGATCTCTCACCCCCCACCCCCCCACCCCCACACACACACACTTACTTCAAGTACCACCTTCTCCCTGGGAGAGAAGGGATTTGAACAGGAATCTGCCACTTGAGTGCTTTGACCACTAGGTGTAGCATTGTTTACACTCTCTCTGGCCTAATTAATATTTAATTATAGTGGAACAACTTCAATCAGAACATTCCATAACCACAAGGCACACACCTGAGAGGTGACAGTTCCCTGTTCAAATCCCTTCTCATCAGAAGACAGCGGACTTGAATCAAAAGTCTTCCAAAGCCCAGATGAGTGCACTAATCACTAGGTTGAAGGCTTGGTCTCTTCCTTTCCCCTGGCCCTTGGCTGTCTTGTATGGCGTCATACAGGTCCTGCACGTGTCTAAGATGGCTGAATGCCGGTCTTCCCCACAAGCAGAGATAGATGCCTCCCTGCAGCCTGGGCTTAGGCACCAAACTCAGAGCTTAGCACACATGACTCTTGTCAGCATCTCCCATTGGCTACTAGTTTAAGTAGCTCCAGGTGGCTGGCTTTGTAGATTGCATTTTAAGGCACCTTTTTCTACCCATTCATTGTATAGAGGGTCTATATGTGTAATTCAGGCTTTGTGGATCAGAGCATTGTTCCTGTGATTTTCTAGGCAATGCCTCAATCCTTTTTGTGGATCCAGGCCCATGTCTTTATTTTTCCCTTCTCTTTGTGCATTAAAGCTAAGAGCTTTGATAAATCCCTGATTACTCTTGCAAGCAATAGCTGCAGCATTGTTTGCTTCTAACCCTTTTATGAAACATTCTCTTTCCTCAGAGCAGCAGTAGCTAGTCTGTCTTCATTTTGCTCCTACCTCTATCACAAGGCTTAACTCAGGACTTCAATCTTTCAATCCTAGAAGACAATTTGGGTTGCATAGCAAAGGGCCCCTCCCTTACAAACATATGCATGGCAGTTAGGGTGGCCAGATGTCCTAATTTTTATAGGGACAGTCCCAATATTTAGGGATTTTTCTTATATAGGCACCTCTTACCCCTCAGCTCCATCCCGATTTTTCACATTTGCTATTTGGTCACCCTAATGGCAGCTCAGGCTCCCTTTCTTACCAGTGATGCTCCCCAGTTACCATGGTAACACCAGGGGCTGCCATACATCCAAATTGGGTCTGGACACTGCATGTTGCTCCATGCAGTTGAGCCTCTTTGACCAGACAGTACTGCAATGAATACAGTGGGACTCCACCTTGTCACAGGGCTCTGCATGGGTGGAGGAGCTTGCAGGATTAGGGCCCTGGGGGATTCATGGACCCTCTTGCCAGCACTGGGCCGGAGCCATGTATGCTTCCTGAATCCACCTGTGAAGAAGAGTACCTAGAACCTGCTGTACTTGGGATTTTCGGTCCTAAAGACTGAAAAGACTCTGAATCAAGTTTAAGTGGTTTTTTGTTTTGTTTTTTTTAAAAGCTTAAAAGGCAAATACCAAATAAATTAAAGAAGCCCCAACTGCTTGTTAAGATATCAGTAAATATAATTGACACACATACAGCGAAGAAAATTTTCTGCCTGATACCTTAGTTATTAAGCAAAGTCCCACTAATTTCCACAAACAGACAAATAACTCTACTAACACAGATTTGTTTGTTTTTAATACAATGCTTACTCTTTCATTCTTATCCCCAAATTATTCCCTGGTGTCCAAGTTTAACTTATTTTGATTAACTGCTTCTGCGATTGCTGAAGTCAAAAGGTAAATTCAGTGAAAGAGAATCTAGATCTTTGGCATTACATGAACTGTATAATCAGTAAAAGATAATGTAACAGAAACAATTTACTGTCTGAAACTTGCTTATTAATCTTCAGTGATTTGAATAAAAAGTGTAAGCACTGGGTGTATCTAAGCAGCTCAAATATGCTCATGAAGCTTTTTCTGTGAGAAAGCTGAACCATTCTTCAATGCTCCCATAGGATAAGTTCATGAAATTAACTACCATTTCAAGTGAATCTATTTTGGGAAGTGTAACGCTTCAAAGGTAGACCTAATTTTTTATAGCAGTGTAGCCAGTTAAGTGTTACAGTGTCACTTATGCGCTTGCACCCTGAAGCATAAAATCATCATACTGAGGGTGAAATTATTTATTACAGTTAGGGAAAAATAGGTTCTTGATTATTAAAAGTTACTGGAATACATCATTACTGAAAGGGGAAAAAAGTGAGTTCTCTCTGGTACATAAGCACTGCATTGTACTTTGGAAGTAATTTGAGCTATAGTTTTCCATATAGCGACTTCAATAAGACTCCAAACATGTAGTAGTGGCAGAATGATCTAGAGGATGGATCTGGGAACCCTGGCTCCTGACCTAATTTATTTGTGAAAAGTGCCCTGAATCCACATCGCAAGCTGCTGAAACTTTTTGGCCTCTACATATGCCACTTAGTGAAAAACATGCAGGCTCCACTCACAGCTACTAAATCCTCTTTTATAGACTCCTCTTCCTCAGTGACAAGAGCCTCTGTTTCAGGAGTTCTCAGCTTAGGGGTCAGGGGGATGGGGAGGGAGAGGTGGGTCAAGAAGAGATGTCAGGGGATCACCTTTTCCATATTGGTATGTGGGAAGGGGACTCCTAGGGTTCGTGGCATGGAAAAGCTTGAGAAATATTACTCTTACACAACCACCCAGTTACACAAGAGCTTCTCCGGGTGTCTCCTGGACTGCTATCTGTCTTGACTTATACATGTCATTTATTTCTTCAAGATTGTGTCCTAGAATGGAACTGTATTTTGTATTGTCTGTCTTGCATTCTGTGACCCAGAATACTTACAGAAATAAACAATGTAATTAAAGAGTTAAATAACAAACAGAAGGAGAGAGATTTTAGGAGGCATGGGTCGAGGAGGAGAAAAGACAGTGGGTTTTTTTTCATATGGGATTTGAAAAGAGATGGAGAGTGGGTGAGGTGGAGAGATTCAGGAAAGCTGCTGTAGATGGGAAGAGCTCTAGGGAAGAGGTCTCTTGCCCCATCAGTGGTATGTGGTCTGTGATGGATGATAGTGGTAGATGAATGGAGTGAGCAGGAGTACAGGGTGGGGGGAAGAATGACACCGGGGAGAAGATGGATTAGGGCAAGTTCCTGGGATGGGTTTTTAAAAATGTCAGGCCATTTTATCAGCACACATGTATATGGTTTCCTTGCTTGGTGCTGCACTGTGTTGTTGTGGAGAGTTGGCTTATCCCTTGCTATCCATCTGCAGTTTTGAAAAATCCTAGCCATATTACCATGACTTGGGGAAATTCTTAATATTCAACAATATCCATCTAGTTTTATTTTGTTTTCTTAATCTTATCCTAACAAACTTCCTATTCACACTTTAAGTAAACCAGCTGTCTGAATTAGGCCCTGATTATGATACTTACCTCTTTGGTAGAGTGCTTTCAGCTCAACTGATAAAAAGCACTATATAAGAGTTAGGTATTAGTGTTATTGGAGAAGGGTCCTTTAGCACCTGCTTATAACTTTAAGCAAGTGTTTTAAGTCCCAGTGAAGTAAAACTGCATTATGGGAGATATAGTCTAACAAGGGAGAGAATGAGGTACTCAAAATACAACTTCCATGGGGCAGTATTTCCAAATAAAAATCTTTTTCAGTTTTTGGCAAAAATATTTTGGTGTTCAAATTTCTGCCAAAAATTGAAATTTGCCATGGAGAAAAAAATATATATATTTTTCAACCAGTGCTATTTACTTCTCTGCTGTTAGGATTAGAAAAAACATCACCAAAGGCACATCCAGCTCACCTGATCCTTCCCCACCCCACACAAACAGATTGCACTCTTGTCAACACTGAATCCTTGCTGAGGTTGTGGGGAGTTGCATTATGATGTGAGGGAGATTAGTGTTGTGTTTCCTTATATGTTGGAGACAGAAGGAACTTCCCTCAGAAGTTGCGGAGTCCATTCACCATTGTCAATAGAAATGTGCTATGTCAGACCTATGGAATAGTTAAAAGGAGTGCCTTAACTTGGCATTTCTTTTTAAGCGTTGTGGTGGGAGATACTACACTTACTTAACCCTAGCCCCTTTTAAATAAAGTTTCTGTTTATGGATACAAGTTATTTGAAATTCCCAGTCTTCTGGGGTATAGTTAAAGTAATTGAGTGAATTTAAAATGCCTTGGAACAGTGGTAAATCTTTCTCATAGCACGTGAACGACTAATCCATAACAACTGGTTTTAAAAAACAAAAAACTACTTTCCAGAAAACTTAATTTACCTCCTCAAGACCATCAGTATAGTCTCTGATGAGAAGAAACTTCCCTGGGGGCTCTCTGCCAAAAAATGGCTAGATGAGAAAGCTTGCTTAGATTAAATTGTGAATGTGCTTCAGCAGGCCTGGATTTACTCTTTGTAATTGGAAGGCTCCTACTAACCAGAAGTGTGGGAGCAGGGCACTTGATAAGAATCCTCTGGACATGGACAGAAGATTTTCATTATCAGATAGAAGATTCTTTATGCCAACGAGAAATTGTGCAATTTGGATGCTTGTTAACTTATTTGAGAATCTTTTGTTGACTCCTTTCTTTCCCTTCCTTTCTCCAGAGTGGCACTATCTCCTTTGAATGGAAGAATGATCTTGTGGTTAAAGCACTGGGTTGGTCCACAGTAGATCAGGGTTCATTTCCTGGGTCTGCCACAGACTTCCTGTGTGACCTTAGCCAAGGCACTGAGGGCTGGATTTTTAAAGGTACGTAGGCTCCTAAAGATGCAGATAGGCTCCTAAAATGCCTAGTGAGATTTTTTTCAAAAGCACCATCTGCCTCTTTAAGAGCCTAAATACCTTTGAAAATCTGGACCTTAATACGCTGTATCTCAGTTCCCTACCTGTAAAAGGAAGATCATAATACTTCCTTTAACCGTTTGTTTGCTTAGATTGAAAGATCTTCAGGACAGAAACTGTCTATTACTATGTGTCTGTATAGCACAGAGTACTATGAGGCCCCCATCTTGAGGCCTCTGGCCACTACTGCAGTACAAATAATGAGTAACTTGGTGTGGTTTGCCCTCAGGTGACCTGGAAGAGAATATTTTTTCAGTGTTCTTTTAAATGATTTCATTCTTAAATGTTTGATACTTAGAATATTTTATTGTTTATTTTTATTTCAATGGAGCTATAACTGAGGAATACAGCAGAAAAATATAAAGGGATGGAAAAAAAAAAGTGGGGAAAGTACATGAACCATTCAAAAAGGGTCTAGACAAATCTGCTTTGTTTTTCCATATCATCTCCTGGGCAACAATATGGTATTTCTCACCACACAAAGAGTTTGCTAATAAACCAGCTAATTTTCTTCTTCTAGGCAATGTGCAAATATTTTCTCTAGGTCTAGATCTTTCTTGGGAAAACAATACAGGAAAGGTGATATATCTAAACAGAAGTATTTTTCAATATAAAATTAATTTGGCATTTATGTATATTGAACAAAGATGCATTAATACATTCGAGTCTTCTAAAGCCACGGGAGAATCGCTTTAGCTGTTCCATTAACTTATATTTCAGTGGGTTTTTAATAAAATTATAACATTTTCATAAATAGTTACAGCTGTGATTAGAGTGGTGTAGTGATCTAGTTAATACCAAATATGGCATGTGCAAAACCTTTAGGGCCAGATTGTCCTTTAGGCACAGTCCTGAGCCAGGGGGTGGTGCCCAGGGAAGCACTGTACCGAAGGGTATGTCTGCATTTGAGCGGAGAGCTGTGCTTGAGCTACCACCTAAAAATAACAGCACATCCACTGCGGCAGGGGCGGAGGCTCAGGCTAGCTATCCAAGTACTTATCCGGGGGTCAGGTGGGATTGTACTCGGGGCAACAAGCCTGAACAGCAACCATGCCACCACAGAAACACTATTTTTAGACACTAGCTCGAGCTCAGCTAGCCCAGGTATGTCTACACGAGCTTGGAATCACACCTCCTAGTGCAAATGTAGATGTACCCTCAGAGACCGTTTTCTTCCTGCTTACTCCTTGTTCTGAAGGGACAGAAATTTGCTGCTGGCCTATGCCGTCTATCCAGAGTGAAGGAGGAAATAAGCCAGTAAATAGAAGGGAGGTAGAGTAAAATAATTTAAAACAATGGTTCTCAAACATTTTTTCCCCGCAGACCACTCGAAAATTGCTGAAGGTCTTGGCAGACCACTTATTGATCTTTCCAAATGTTGTTTGTACCGCTAGCTAACTATTGTAAAGCGCTTTGGATAAAAGCGCTATATAAAGAAAACGTAATGTTTTTTGTTCTACAAATAAAAGCACAACTCATATTTTAATATAAGTGCTCATCTCTCACCATTCAGTGCCTAATTAGGCTTTGGGGATCAGTGTTGCTTCTGTCATTTCTGAATGTCTAAAAGTTAAGTGCCACAACACTCAGCATTGTCACATCTAACTCTTTTCATGGTTCTGGGCCTCAGCTTCTCTGTCTCTCATTTCCCCCCATCTCTCAGCATATGCACAGTGTCCCCAGCCATTTCATAGCATCATCATTAGACAGGTGAAGAGCCAGTAGCCCACCATCGAAGTAAGTTAGCAGGCACTTCTCAAGGATATGTGACCTAGTCTGAAGCTGACCACATCTACATCGCAGATCGTTGGAGAAACCCCATTTGAAGAGATGTGCAAAAACTTCACACTTGGGACATAGTCCCTCAATCCTTTCCCAAGTAAAATAAATAAATAAATAAATCATGATTCACTGGAAGTTTTGCTGCAGTGAGAACTGTAGGAATCAGCCCATTATGTGAACTTTGTTTTCTCTCTTCTCCCCCTCCCCCTCCCCCATTTATGGCCCCAGATTAGCCTGTACCAGTGTTGCTACTTTTCCCACTTTGTTTCCAAAGATTTTTTTCATAACAAAAGTCATTTTGGCCTGGATCCTCAACGATATTTAGCTGCCTAACTCCCATACATTCATTTCAATGAGAGTTAAGTGCCTAAATACCTTTGATGATCTGGGCCTTTGTGACTAGTTTCTGGATTTTGGTTGTACGAAAATAACAGAACAGGTTATATTGCAAGAAGAAGCTGTTATCCCTAATGGTATGTGGGATGGTGAGGGCGAAGGATGTCTTACAGCAGTCATGGTGGCAGCCTATAAAATAAGTCTCTGATTACTGCTAAGGAAATAAATCACAACAAATTTACCTGGTGAATTCAGCTACTTTTTCTGCTTGTGGAATGTTCTGTTTGTGACCAGACTGGGCTTACCTTGAATGTATTAGTTATAAAACATGTTCTTGATCATTCTTTTACTTTATGGCTAGATTATGAAAAGTTCATTGTGATAATTAAAAGGTGAGCATGTATGGTATTGGTTCTGTTCTCTTATTGGCTGAGCATACTTTTATACCCAGGAGTAAGGTTTGAAGAAGCTACTTGAATCTCTCAGGCAGAGGGAACAGTTTAAAGGGAAAAAGCAGATTAACAGAATTAGGGAATTTTAGAAAAAATTGGATTATGGACTATTTATTTTCAAAGACGCTATTTGCCCTGTACCTCAGAAAATCATGTCATGGTGCCTGCCCCTAGGGGCTTGCAATCTAAGACTCTTGGGTGGTGGTGGGGGGATTCCATGCAGGGTATGAGCTTGCAGGATCAGGGCCTGAATAAAAACACAAGTGAAGGCCAAACACAGACAAAAGTTTCCAACTTCGATGTGCAATTTCCATATTGAAACTCATGATCTGGTAGATATGAAGGAATAGTGAGAGAGTCTTAGATTTCCCTTGTATTTAATCACGAAAGATCATACACTAAGGACAGTAACTTATGAGCACTTTCCAAATAATCAAAAATATATACCGGTATCCTGCCATGTGATACTGTAAAACAGATTGAAGATTTATTCTGTAGATTATGGAAATAATTCTGAAGAAAAAGTATTCTCCAGATTTTAAATTAGCTCTCTTAAAGCTTAAACCCTTGTTAACACTAGAGGAAGGCAATCACAATTCTTACCCTGGACAAGCAGAATGAAATATATGGTATAAATAATGCATAGCCAAATGATCTAACGAGAGCTTCTTCGCTGTATGTACACTACATATAAGACTTTTTAAATCACTGGCGCTATTAAACGTGACAAATTTTAGCAGTAATTGTTCATTAATCAGACAAAATACTAACTTTAAACACAAAGCAAATTAAATAAAGAATTTAATATATTATAGGAGCAATATGAAGAATGTCTGCTCCATTTTAAAGTGAGATGCAAAGTTCTTTCTCTTTGCCTCCTTCACATACAGCAGGAGTAAGGATAAATCATTGCACTTCTAGTGATAGAATATCTCCGCTCCACCTCCAAAGACCATGAGAAGAATTCAGAAGTTGACTCAGAGGTATGGGAAACCAATCAAGAAACTGAATGTGGATTGCAGTAGAGGTTCAAGTGTTTTTGGATATGAGCAGTTATTTTAAAATTCAGCTGAAGACGCCTAATAAAATATCAGGTGTTCTCCTGTATCTAAATAACTGAAAAGTAATTCTCTGTTGGAAAATAGATGGGTGGGGGGGCAGTGAGTTTGTGTTAAAGAAGCAGATGTCTGATTTTCAGTAGTGCTATGTGGAGAAAGGTAATTCTGTTTCATGGAGGACTTTGGAATTTCATTTTTTCCCCTGATTTGGGGAAAAAAACCCAAATTTCAAAATTCTCCATGAAAAATAATCCCCACCAAAATGTTGTATCAAAAGAGTTCATGTTGATCATTTCAAAAATGGATTTCCCCCAAGTGGCTGCTGAAGAGCTGGGAGCTTGAAAGCACAGGCTCACCAAGTGGCAGGTTGCCCAGGAGTTGGGTGGATGAGCAAGCAGGAAATCAAGTAGGTTTCAGACAAAAATCTGCTTGCTTTATCAGAGGCCTGCCTGGGTTATGTTTGTTCGATTTCAACGAAGGTCCATCTCTGCAAAATATCTGGATTTCAACTAATCAGCAGTCTTCCACAGAAAACTGTTCCACTGGAGAATTTCCAACCAGCTTTCACTGCCAGTAACTCTCTCAGGGCTACTGCTCAGTGTGTGGAACTCCCACTAAATTAATTGGGAGTTTAGTGTAAAACCCAATGGCAGGATCTAGTTTTTAAGTGTGAATAAGGCAATAAGCCACTCAGCAAGTTCTTGATTCTGCCAAGTACTGAGCTCCAAGTTAACTTTAAGCATGTAATTACTAGTTCCCACAGAGGTCAACAGGACTAATCACATACTGAAAATGAATGTAACCCTTCTACCGGGTTGCCAGTGGGAGCACAAGGGACAGGGTCCATCTATCTAATGGTCCTTTCCTAAAATAAATACTATAGTTGAAGCCTAACCCAGACCCATACTCCTACTTGGCACTGGGAAATGAAAATAAAACCTGCCTGGTCAACTCTCTAGGTGGTTGGAGTTCTTTCCCCACTCCAAAGCACTCAGGAGTCCTTGGTTATGTCAAACCACAACTACATTTTACTTGAGCAAAACAAGACCCTTTGACAGAGTTCCTGCACCTGGCGTAGAGCTGCTGATCTCTAAGAACAAGCCCTTTTCCCTCTCCATATTAAGCTTGAATCCCATTTCCAAGCCAGAGTCTACCATCTGTAAATTCAGGGTGACCCTCTTACTCCAGGGTATGTCTCGTACAATCTCTGTGCCTTTTCATGAATACAATTACAACAAAATCTATTATTTAAACAGAACATTCCAATTTAAGCAACAAAAGACAATATGCTGAACTATGGGTAAACAATTTGAGAAATCATATAAATGAGGATGACTTCCCATTTTCCCCTACAGAGGTGCAGAGAGCTCTTTCCATCTCATGCACTTAAGTGCCTTGCTGGCTCAAAGACCGAGTGCTCAGCACCTTGCATGATTGGGCCCCAGGAATATGAACCCTGGCAACACAGGGCCAGATTTTTAAGAGTGTATGCATGCAAAATTGTGTGTTCGGGGGGGGTGAGACTTTCAAAGCCACCTAGGGAGTTCAGGCTGCTAATTCCCATTATTTTCAATAATCTCAGTTTTAGTTTATACTAGAAAATATTATAAATGTACACAGGTTATTTACATGCAAAAAAGACCAATTATGCACTTGACTTGTGTGTTTTCACATATCAAATGTGTGCATAAATTAGGCACATAAAATTTTGCACATGTGCACATCTTAATACTGCAACATAGGGGACAGAAAATGTATTATAGACCTGGTATTCTAGAGTTCCTTTCCCTTTTGGATGGTCAGTTGATCCATCCATCCATCTGTCCCAGGTCCTACCTTCCTCAGTCAGTCTGTCCATCTCAACCCCTACTTTCTTCTCCCTAGAGATTTATTCATGCCTTCCTTATATTCAGCATGGAGTGGAATGAGCCACATCTGCTAAATCATAAGTAATTAACCTGCCTTTCTCTGCAGGGCTCCAAATCCTGCTGTCAGGGCAAAGAAAGATTCCTGCCACTTTGTTACAGCCTGCTTATGAGATGTTGTTTACTTTCACTTCCCCAGGAAACACACCTGCTAGAATGTTAAAGTTTAACAACTGATGGACTGGATGATATGCTCCTCTTCTTCTTTCTTGACTCATATACATATATTAGTAAATATTAATGCATTCCATTGTTAAGAAGCAAGGCAGACTTTTACAGTCCTGCTAGTAAACATTCATACTCTGTAAATCTATGAGGAATAAAATCTACAGCTCTTCCATTAATGAAATATTTGGAATGGCCAGTTTCCTAAGTAACTGCTGGGTGTGAAGGTAAGTAATAGAGGACTTTTTTCAAATTCCTCTTTATCCATCTGAATTTCATGTACTTAAACTTCCTCATGGAGATTCTCTTATCTTCTTGTGTTACAACTTTTATGACTTCACTAAAGCTTTCACCATTCTACCTACACAACATAGGACAAAGTTTGCTCTCATTTACACTGTCATTTGGTGGGGTCATAGGGTTGCACGGAGGTAATTGGGAGAAGGATTTTGCCCTATGAAGATATAGCTCCTGGTATATCATCAAATATATTATCAGAGCAAATGACTTTGTATTACCTACAGTTATTGGCCAACAGACATACTGTGCTCACAGATGGGTTGATCATGGACAATGCATTTATAAGCACAGCAAATAAGTGACAATCAGAGCAGAGAACAGGGGAATCTGTTGAGAGTGCTGCTGTGCAGGCATCAAGTTACTTCTGCATAATAGCAAGCCTTTGGCAAAGAAGGGAGTGTGCACCTGAGAGCCCTGTCCTATGCAACAACACCATTATTCTCTTGGGTTGGGTGTGTTCTAGAAACAGGTATGAAAATCATATTTTCATGTTTTGCAACAGCAAGGAAGGCTATGAGAAGTACGACCCATCCAGCTTGGGGACCTATCCAGCTCCTTCTCTAGTAAAGACTGGATATCCCACCTACACCTGCATGCACACTCTGGCATGCTGACATCACCTCTCCCCAACAGTTACACTTTTCTCTCCATCTCCTCACTTCCTAGCCCATTCAGTGGGATCTGGGGAGAAGCTATGGGGAAGCTAGTAGGTAGATCCAAAGACCAACTGAGAATGCAATCTGTACCACAGCCCAGTGATTTGAGAATCAGATGGAATAGTGGGGAGCAGGAATAGGACATGGAGTGCTGACTGGCAGGCAAGTGATACAAGGTCCAACAAGAGAGAAGGTTTTGGCCCACTAGGTTACCTGAGTCCCCCACTAAGGCCTGGTCTACACTAGGGGGGGGATCGATCTAAGTTACGCAACTTCAGCTACGTGAATAACGTACCTGAAGTCGACGTACTTAGATCTACTTACCGCGGTGTCTTCGCTATGGTGAGTCGACTGCTGCCACTCCCCCGTCGACTCTGCCTGCACCTCTCGCTGAGCTGGAGTACAGGAGTCGACAGGAGAGCGCTTGGGAATCGATTTATAGTGTCTAGACTAGATGAGATAAATCGATCCCCGCCTGCCAATCCATCCAGTAGTGAAGACATACCCTGAGTGTCAAAGGCAAGTTCTAGAGGCAAGAATGAGAGACATTGGTTACTGAACCTCAAGGAAGTTCCAGAGTGACTCATAACTGCTGAGTTTAGAAATTTGACTAAGCATAACCCTTATATAGAAAACAACATGTACACAAACGTAATAGGAAGAAATTCAAGAACATTGTTTGTTTCTAAACATTCACTAAATACAAAATGTCATCCTGCAAATGTATCAAACTTAATATTGACAAAAAAGGCCAAGTAAAAATCCTTAGAAAATAAATTTGATTTGGAGAAAGAATGGATCTGATCTCTTAAATTCTGTGAGCCTTACTCTCACCTACACTGGTGTAAAATCAATGTAATACTATTGATATACATTGATCTGCTCCTGATTTAAACCTGTTTAGAGGAGAATCAAGACTTCTGTTTGTGTCTGTGAAGGAAGATTATGCTAATTTACTGGCAAAGGCCCACTTTTGGAAATCTATGCAGATAGATCCTGGTACTTACACAGATTCCTGCTGTTTCCCAAGTTTTCTCTGGCATTCTCTTTCAGTGTGAACATCCCATCCCACCTTAATTTTAACTTAAAAATAATAGTTCTGAGAGAAAGATGTTTAAAATGCATTTCTGGAGGTTCTTTCACTTAAGACATTATTCTATTTTGTTCTTTATCAGAAAATATGGTGTAGCCTTCCTAATTAAATATGAATAACTTTTATTTTTTTCCTGAATGATAGAGTAAAATTTTGAAGTTAGATTTGTGCTAAAAGCCTATTTCCAGCTACATACTCATTGAAGAATTATAAAAGGTAATAGAACACAATAGTCCAGAATGTTTAGATTCCTGGATTCTAAATGTAATAATACTTTTACACCATGTTCCAATAAATTTACCTGAACTTTCCATCTCTCCCCTCCAACATTGCTTAAAAGTAATTCTTTGAAAGTCTCTGGCTTTGTCTACACTAGAACTTTTGTCGGTAAAAATTTTGTCCATCAGGGGTGTGAAAAAACACACCCCTGACCGACATTAGTTTCACTGACAAAGTGCTGGTCTGAACAGCACTATGTTGGCAGGAGAGGCTCTCCTGCCGACATTGTTATTGCCGCTCATTGGGAATGGTTTAATTATGCCAGCAGGAGAGCTCTCTCCTGCCGGCAAAGAATGGCTACACAGGAGATCTTACAGCAGCACAGCTGTACCACTACCTGTGTGGCTGTAAGGTTCGTAGTGTAGACATAGCCTAACACTATACATGTCTTTAATGGAAATAATGGCAGACTACTGTACAGACGCAAGCAGCACTGCTTTAGTAAAGAGACAAGATGGATGAGGTAATATCTTTTATTGGATCAACTTCTGTTGGTGAGAGAGACAAGCTTTCAAGCCACACAAAGCTCTTCCTCGGATCTGGGGAAAGTACTCAGAATATCACAGCTAAATAGAAGATCAAACAGAGAGTTTAGCATATGCAGTTAGCAGATATCCTAAGGAACCATTCAAGGTGAAGTGGCCCATTAGCACCCCTGTAGTCATAGGACAAAAAGATAGTTAGTGGGTTACAGATGGTTGTAATAAGCCATAAATCCAGTGTTTTTATTAAGATCATGATTTTGAGTGTCTTAGCAATTATATGAATTTAAGATTCCAGGCAAGTGTTGTGCAGGTTTCTTTTGAGGAAGAGGACTGATAGGTCAGATATACAGTGATCACTTTATGAAAGGTGCTCACCCAGACATGATGTGGTGTTTTTGTCTTTTATCATTTTCCTGTGTGAGTTCATTTGAGAGCGTAGTGATTGGTTTCGCCCACTGTGACATTTCCCAGGGTACAATCTGGACTGTTGAACAGTTGTGTCCCCTTAATTATCTAGCCTGGGGTGCCTTTTACACTGCTTTGCTGTAAGAACATCCACTGTTGGCCTGTTCACACACAGCCTCTAGCATGTAAAATCACTCCCAGCTATGTTACATGAATGCTTAGCCAGCCAGCCATGAATTACATACAGGGTGACACCAGCAGATTCTCAAGTCCAAGACTTTTCCCCAGAAATGTTCATCTTGTACTGGCCAGCAATACGAGCTCATAGAAAGTCTGTCAATTATCAAAGGAAAACGATATATACACCAGCCTTCTTTTCCCAAATAGAGTTTCCGACACACTCTAATCCAAACACAATGGTTAAGATGAAACAATAAAATAAGTTTATTAACTACAGAAAGATAGATTTTAAGTGATTACAAGTGATGATGCATAAAGTCAGGATTGGTCACAAAAGAATAATGTACAAGTTAATACCTAACTTAACAAGCTAAGTGAACTTAAAAGCAAAGGTTTTCTCTCACCATACGCTTCATGTAAATTTCATAGGCTGGGTCACCTTTCAGCCTGGTAGCACTCCCCCTTAGTTCAGCTCTTTGAGAGTCCTTGATGTCATGAGCAGACATGGAGGGGGAGAGAGGTGAAGTGAAATGTTTTCCTCCCTCTTTATAGTTCAATTTCTTGTGCCAGAAACATCCTTGCTGAGTCATGGTGACACGCAGTCCATTGTGGACATGAGGTTTGAATCTTCCCTGTGATTAAACATAAATTTCTTGTTTACACCTCCCCTCCCCACTGGAGGATGGCCGCTTAAATAGGTGATGACCCTTTAACATCTGTCTAGGCTTCTAGTGTATCTTTGTCTCTGAAAAACTGTCTTGTGGTGTTACCCAGAATTACAACATATTTCAGTAGAATCTTATAATGTCACATATAGTGTCGCGCTATATATATATATATATATATATATATATATCTATAAATAACAGGATAATGATATTCAGCAGATTATAACTTTTCAAATGATACCTCACAAGGCATACTTTGTACAAAATGTATCATAGTCTTGTAAAAGTGGTGACCATAATAGTATAGACATATAGACTGTCACAGCCACATAGTTGTTATTGGGGCATTTAGTGCACTGAATGAGGTACATCACATGTTGTGATAGGCATGTGTAGGACCTATGGATTTTGAAAGGCATGTTGTGAAGGGCGTTGATAATTGTAGCATTGGAGATAGGTCTGCAGGTTTTGTATCTGTTGTTCTGGCAAGGTCTGTTGCCACTTTGAGTTGGTGTGTCCTGGTCTGGGGGAACTTGCTTCTGATAATGAGGTTGGTGATGTTGGGGAATTGTTTGAAGGCCATAAGAGGGGGTTCAGGAAAGATTTCTTTCTGGATGGGGTCCCCATTGAGTATGGGTTGTAGTTTGATGATACCCTATATGGGTTCCAGAATGGGGTGGTAGGCGACAACTAGGGGTGTGTGGTGAGAGGGGGGTTTATTTCTGTATTGAAGCAGGGTCTCTTGGGGTATTTGGGTGGCCCGTTCCATGATGCAATCTACTTCTCTGGCGAAGGTGGTTTTGAGTGTGTTAAGGTGGATATCCTGGACTTCATGGGCCACCTTGAAGAGGAATTTCTGGACAAATGCACCACAAAACCAATGATATACTTGAGATACATCGATAATATTTTCATCCCCTGGATGGATAACTTAAGCTCCCTCATAGATTTCCACCACAATTTCAGCAACCACCACCCATCCATTAAACCCTCTCTGGAACACTCCCAATGAAATCTTTTAAAAATCTCCGTTCAAAATTTTACATCCTTCTCCTCTCCAAACTAGTGCTACCTGTGCTAGGCGTGTTGATGGCAGGAAAGTTTTAAAGAAAGTGAAGTGAGCAAAACCTTGTGTGTGTTTTAATGTTTGCCCTGGGGTGAAGAATTCAATTGGTCTGTTGTCTCCCTCTCTTTTTTCTTTTATTATGCAGACACAAAGCTGAAAGCAAACTGAAAGTCACTCTGATTCAGTGATTGATAACAAATTAATACCCCACACACAGCCCGGGCTTCAGATAAGGACTGCACACATCAAAACTTTCCAAAATTATCTCCAGTTTGAATGCAGTTATCACTTCTGGGAAAAGCCGCAGAGGCTGAGAGCCTAGTTAATGAAAATGTCTTTTGGACGTTACAAATGGTTGCTCCCACTAGAACGAGTTGTAAATGGGATTTATTGAAAGGGCAGCAGGAGGAAAGCAGGCAGTTCTAGCAGAACCTTAATCATCTATTGTTTCATTTCATTTTTTGTGCAGCGGGCATGCAATAGATTACATGAGCACATCCAGGAGCTATACATCCTTCAGGCTAAACAATGAGAGCTGTC
The DNA here is from genome assembly GCA_003942145.1 of Platysternon megacephalum. NCBI lineage: Eukaryota > Metazoa > Chordata > Testudines > Platysternidae > Platysternon > Platysternon megacephalum. The sequence continues at coordinate 1,642,222 of QXTE01000048.1, read as the reverse complement.
TGTCACCACAAAACCACTAAACCAGATGATGTTGAGAAAATGACAATGCAGAAAATGTATTTGACAGCCTGATATGAATGGCAGGATGCAATAATGCTAAGCTGACACTTGTTCAAGGGACCTAGATTTTCCCTATGCTCAAAGCAGAGAAATAATTTGTACTAATTACATTTGCTCAAATTACAAGACTGATGGAGCAAATTATTCTGTCTTGGATCGAGGTGACATTTTTGTCATGAGTAACTAGAGCAGCAGGGAGGTGTTTGCTAATGTGTCAAGCTCTGATGAACCATCTGGAGTATTAGAGGTGTGTGTGTGTGTGTGTGTGTGTGTGTGTGAGAGAGAGAGAGCGAGTATTGTGTGTATCGGGGATTTAACCTGCTACAGGAGAATGCTACATCTCCTCTACTTTCTTGTGTGGCACTGGATCTCTGTGGGGGGTCTGGAAACCCAACAAATTCCTGTGGAAGAAGAAACCTGGAACATTTTGTTGGTCTGAACTTTTTTACAAGACTTTTCTGTTTGTTTGCACCAGGCCTCAGGTTCTCTGGTGGAGGACACTCATAGGGAAAAACATTATTTATTTTAGAAGAACTCAGGGGGTTCACCTATGGTGAACGCCAGCTTGCCTGCTACAGTTACTGCATGGCTAATAAACACAAACATGATGAAGGTTTGGACACCAATCCCACCTCTACTAGACGAGCCCAAATAACATCCAATATACTGATGATTATTAACAACCATTTGTATTGTGGTAGTGCCTAGGACCCCTAGTCATGGACCAAGATCCCATTGTGCTAGGCACTGTATGTAACCCACACATCTTGTGAGTGTGGTGTTCTGTCCCAGCTAGTGGCACAGAGACCACTTAGAGAGAAAATGAGTCTGCTCTACAGCCTTAGCTAACAGTCAGTTTGGCTTTTAGCTCATGCAGTAGAGGTTCATGCTTTAAGCTCCAGAGGTCCCCGGTTCGATCCTGCCTACTGATGACTGGGGTCTGTCGGTGTTATATGTATATACCCTGAACAAAAAGATGGTCTCTGCCCCAAGGAGCTTTCTTCTCCTAGGTTGTCTTTGCAAGACCAGGCGTATTATCTAGACCACCAGTGTTAGAAATAACCAGACTGTCAATTTGCAAAATGAAATGATCCTTTTAGCAAACAAAGCCATACACACTGAAAAAAACTTATTTTTATTTAATTTGACAAGCCACTCTGTCAGAATCAAAAATAATGCCCCCCTCCAAAAATTATCGATATTTTTATATTTAAATGAAATTGCCCAAGGCAATTCCTGAGTGAGTATTATTAGCAAAAATATCTGTGAACGGTGAATTGCAAACTTCTGTATATGAATAGCCAGACATCAATTTTAAATTCATACATACAAGAACTCAAGCTGGAAGTGTTGACATGCTCATCTAATGAGGGAATGGAAATCACACATTATGGCCTTTACTGGTGATTTGTTGCATTCAACATTGTCTTTTTTATTGTTTTTATTACTTGCCTTCCATCTAGTAAATAATTTGAAAATCGGTTAGTTGAATAATAAATACATTTATAAATGAGGAGACTGAATCAAAAAAAGCTAAATTATTCAGATACATTAATAATTCTCAATTATTCTCTCAGTTCTAGTCTTCCGTGAAAAGCTAAGGCCTCCTATAACTTCCTTTTTGGTGATCCTAACATCTACTCTCCCATTGCATAAAGTGTCATTCTTTGAACCACATTTCCAATGCATTCTGCTTCCCAGTACAGGACAGATGGGTTGGGAATAACATGCCAGACTATTGTGAGTATTGCCATAATACTTTACCTGCTGGTGGGTACAATCCATAGGACATTAGATGGGTGCCATGTTGGTCCTGAAAGCATCACCATCAAATGGCATTCAGAGTCAGTTCAATTGCATTAGGCAATCTGTTCTTCACAGCAGTATTTCCATTCTTCCAGACGCTTCCCCCATCTCTAGATTGAAATTCAGCTATTTCACTAATTTTGTTTGTCAGGCCCTGAGAAAGCAATGAAACTCTAGCTGATGGGGATATAGGCAAAAAGAAATGGGGTCTGACTGTGCTCTCATCTATACCAGCATCAATCTGGAGTAATTCCAGTAAAGTCTTGCTGTTACACCAGTGTAAAACGAGTGTATGTAGGATGCCCCAAATGACACTTACTGCAGCAGCAGCAGATAATCTGACAGAGTCACGATGGAGAAGCCTAGTCTAAGACTAGTCATAAACTCTAAGACTCCCAAATGAGCATTTTTTATTTAAGATTAAATAAAGCCATTATTTTACACACTTAAAAAAAAATATGGTGCAAAGAATTATACATTCCAAATTGTTCATAAAAGGCCTGTAAATCTATTTAGAGATACTAGCGGTATCAGGAGAGGGAAGCTCGAGTGATGCATTACAATCACCAGAATCAAAAGATAAAATGCCTACTTTTAATGTATAATTTGAATGTATATAATATAGTATCATGTAGGGTAACAAAGCACACTAGCTAGTTCATTGCTAGTATTTGACCTTTCCTGCCTTGGCGTGATGGGGTATACAAACCTCACACTGGACAACGTGGGGTTAATGAGCAAATGTGTGTTCAGGTGGCTACACCCTACCTGTGAGAAGTGTCAGGCATGGAGGGAGGAGCTTCAAAGGGACACTCCCAGCTCAGTTGATGGAAAACCAGGGAGGAGAACAGGCAGGTGGGGCTCAGTTCCTAAAGAGAGGACTGGTTGAAAGCAGGAGCTCCCCAGCTATCTGATGTCCCCCCACTCTCAAGGAAAGGGAGGGCAAGAGGATGACTCAGGTTGAGAGCAAACCATTATACTCTATTACTGTGAACTCTGTTTATTTGTGTTATTGCCCCTCATTTTTGTTTAACTATCTGAGAAGAAGAGAAACTTTAAAGTGACCTGGCTGGAGGGCTTAGGAAGGGGTTGGCCACTGCAGGCCCAGGGTGACTGTTGGTGGAAGGTACTCAATAGGGAGACAGCCACAAGGAGGTGCTAGCAGTGAGTCAACCCTATTGTGTAATCAAAGATATGGGTAATAGATTAGATTTGAGTTGTAGATTTAAGTGGTAAAATATAAGTAGGCTCATGCCACAGGTATATAGGACTAGTAAGTATGTATCACTGAGTGTATTAGGCATATAAGTAAGATAAGGCTGAAACGCAAGGCCTATAGGTTTTAGGTCTATAAGATATGTACCTTGGCTATAAAAGGCCACAGGCCCCTGAAACAGCTTGGCATGACTAGTTGACCGAGAGAGAACCCCGTATCAGTAAAGTGTAAGATTAAAATAAAAGATATTAAGTGCTGATGTTCTGGAAACTATGCAGCAATAAACTGGAAAATACCATAAAATGCCCGATAGTAACATATTGAGGGATTCTGTAATAACTTCAAGTTGCTATGGTAACTCATTGATATAGCTGTTAGTGAGAATCAGGGGGAACTAAGAAGATTGCCTAGGAGAAATGGTTCACCGTAAAAGTCATGGGGTGTGGAAGTGCAAATAAGGGAAAAGTGGTTGATACACTCATGCATGAGCATAGCGGGCATAGAATCATAGAAGTGTAGGACTGAAAGGGACCTTAACAGTTCATCTAGACCAGTCCCCTGCACTCAAGGAAGGACTAAATAATAACTAGACCATTCCTGACAGGTGTTTATCAAACCTTTCCTTAAAAATCTCCAGTGATGGAGATTCCACAACCTCCCTAGGCTATTTGTTCCAGCGCTTAACTACCCTGACAGGAAGTTTTTCGTAATGTCCAACCTAAACCTCCCTTGCTGCAATTTAAGCCCATTGCTCCTTGTCCTATCCTCAGAGGTTAAGGAGAACAATTTTCACCGTCGTCCTTGTAACAACCTTTTATGTACCTGAAAACTGTTATCACATCCCCTCTGTCTTCTCTTCTCCAGACTAAACAAACCCAATTTTTTCAATCTTCCCTTATAGGTCATGTTTTCTACACCTTTAAATATTTTTGTTTCTCTCCTCTGGACTTTCTCCAGTTTGTCTACATCTTTCCTGAAATGTGGTGCCTAGAAATGGACACAATATTCCAGTTGAGGCCTTATCAATGTGGAGTTAGAGTGGAAGAATTACTTCTCATATCTTGCTTACAACACTCCTCCTGAAACATCTCAGAATAATGTTTGCGCTTCTTTTGTTTTTTGGCAACAGTGTTACACTGTTGACTCATATTTAGTTTGTGATCCACTATAACCCACAGACCCTTTTCTGCAGTACTCCTTCCTAGGCAGTCATTTCCCATTTTGTATGTGTGCAATTGATTCTTCCTTCCAAAGTGGAGTACTTGCATTTGCAACAAGAGGGGATGCCATTTTAGATTTGGTTTTGGTGAGTAGTGAGGACCTCATGGAAGAAATGGCTGTAGGGGACAACCTTCATTCGAGTGATCATGAGCTAATTCAGTTCAAACTAGATGGAAGGATAAACAAAAATCGATCTGGGACTAGGGTTTTTGATTTTAAAAGGGCTAACTTTAAAGAATTAAGGAAATTAGTTAGGGAAGTGGATTGGACTGAAGAACTTGTGGATCTAAAGGCGGAGGAGGCCTGGAATTACTTCAAGTCAAAGTTGCAGAAACTATCAGAAGCCTGCATCCCAAGAAAGGGGAAAAAATTCATAGGCAGGAGTTGTAGACCAAGCTGGATGAGCAAGCATCTCAGAGAGGTGATTAAGAAAAAGCAGAAAGCCTACAAGGAGTGGAAGATGGGAGGGATTAGCAAGGAAAGCTACCTTATTGAGGTCAGAACATGTAGGGATAAAGTGAGAAAGGCCAAAAGCCATGTAGAGTTGGACCTTGCAAAGGGAATTAAAACCAATAGTAAAAGGTTCTATAGCCATATAAATAAGAAGAAAACAAAGAAAGAAGAAGTGGGACCGCTAAACACTGAGGATGGAGTGGAGGTTAAGGATAATCTAGGCATGGCCCAATATCTGAACAAATACTTTGCCTCAGTCTTTAATGAGGCTAATGAGGAGCTTAGGGATAATGGTAGGATGACAAATGGGAATGAGGATATGGAGGTAGATATTACCACATCCGAGGTAGAAGCCAAACTCGAACAGCTTAATGGGACTAAATCGGGGGGCCCAGATAATCTTCATCCAAGAATATTAAAGGAACTGGCACATGAAATTGCAAGCCCACTAGCAAGAATTTTTAATGAATCAGTAAACTCAGGGGTTGTACCGTACGACTGGAGAATTGCTAACATAGTTCCTATTTTTAAGAAAGGAAAAAAAAGTGATCCGAGTAACTATAGGCCTGTTAGTTTGACATCTGTAGTATGCAAGGTCTTGGAAAAAATTTTGAAGGAGAAAGTAGTTAAGGACATTGAGGTCAATGGTAATTGGGACAAAATACAACATGGTTTTACAAAAGGTAGATCGTGCCAAACCAACCTGATCTCCTTCTTTGAGAAGGTAACAGATTTTTTAGACAAAGGAAACGCAGTGGATCTAATTTACCTTGATTTCAGTAAGGCATTTGATACGGTTCCACATGGGGAATTATTAGCTAAATTGGAAAAGATGGGGATCAATATGAAAATTGAAAGGTGGATAAGGAACTGGTTAAAGGGGAGACGACAACGGGTCATACTGAAAGGTGAACTGTCAGGCTGGAAGGAGGTTACTAGTGGAGTTCCTCAGGGATCGGTTTTGGGACCAATCTTATTTAATCTTTTTATTACTGACCTTGGCACAAAAAGTGGGAATGTGCTAATAAAGTTTGCGGATGACACAAAGCTGGGAGGTATTGCTAATACAGAGAAGGACCGGGATATCATACAGGAAGATCTGGATGACCTTGTAAACTGGAGTAATAGTAATAGGATGAAATTTAATAGTGAAAAGTGCAAGGTCATGCATTTAGGGATTAATAACAAGAATTTTGGTTATAAATTGGGGACACATCAGTTGGAAGTAACAGAGGAGGAGAAGGACCTCGGAGTATTGGTTGATCACAGGATGACTATGAGCCGCCAATGTGATATGGCCGTTAAAAAAGCTAATGCGGTCTTGGGATGCATCAGGCGAGGTATTTCCAGTAAAGATAAGGAGGTGTTAGTACCGTTATACAAGGCACTGGTGAGACCTCATCTGGAATATTGTGTGCAGTTCTGGTCTCCCATGTTTAAGAAGGATGAATTCAAACTGGAACAGGTACAGAGAAGGGCTACTAGGATGATCCGAGGAATGGAAAACCTGTCTTATGAAAGGAGACTCAAAGAGCTTGGCTTGTTTAGCCTAACCAAAAGAAGGCTGAGGGGAGATATGATTGCTCTTTATAAATATATCAGAGGGATAAATATCAGGGAGGGAGAGGAATTATTTAAGCTTAGTACCAATGTGGACACAAGAACAAATGGATATAAACTGGACATTAGGAAGTTTAGACTTGAAATTAGATGAAGGTTTCTAACCATTAGAGGAGTGAAGTTCTGGAACAGCCTTCCAAGGGGAGTAGTGGGGGCAAAAGACATATCTGGCTTCAAGACTAAGCTTGATAAGTTTATGGAGGGGATGGTATGATGGAATAGCCTAATTTTGGCAATTAATTGATCTTTGATTATTGGCAGGTAAATATGCCCAATGGTCTGTGATGGGATGTTAGATGGGGTGGGATCTGAGTTACTACAGAGAATTCTTTCCTGGGTGCTGGCTGGTGAGTCTTGCCCACATGCTCAGGGTTTAACTGATCGCCATATTTGGGGTCAGGAAGGAATTTTCCTCCAGGGCAGATTGGATAGCGTGTGAGTGTATTACTTGTGGTCACTTTTCCTTGTGTGTTCCTAGAATTTCAAAACCTACTGATATTTCTAATGGTGGTTCTCAGCCTGCTTACCCTGATAGTGTAGTTAGGAAGCTCCAACTTTTGGCACAGGTCACTGTGGTTTGAGATACCACTGGTAACACCAATGCATCAGTACTATAAAAGCTACAATACCTTCACACTTGGCCTCTGCTGTCCGTCATGGTTTCATCTACTGTCCCTGCTGCTCTGCCTTTCTCCTCACCAGAAGGGTTGCATTGGGTCCAACGACGTGACCACTGAATGTTATGGTAAAACTCTTACTAACGTCAACAGCACTGGAGCTCGGCTATTGCTGAGGCATTTTGAAAAATCTCACTCTTGTTTTGCCTGTACCATCTCTTCACTCCTATGATAGCGAAGTGACCAAACCCTAGAACCAAACGCCCCTGAACTTCCGATCCAGATTCAAATGTTGGGGCTTGCACTTCTTGCCGTAGATGGCTTAGTAATCTCTCCCTCCCCACAACAGCTCTTCCCCATCTGCCAACAGGACACAAACTTTGATCATGGCCAGAAAAAGATTTAGACTTGAATTTTCCTCAAAAAAGAAAGCTGCATGAGGGATTTTTAAAGCTTGTGGTTTAGTATTTATAGAACTTGCCAATTCCATATGTTTTCCGATGAACTTTCCTAAATAGTTTGTGTGTTTTGTGGGCATTTATTTTTCTTCGTTTAGCCCCTCTTCTTGTGAGAAATTTCAGTCCCCATGGAGCCAGTGGAACTTGAGGGATCTTAACACCCACAGGATGTGTTCAGTACTTAACTAAACTCCTTTAGGCTGTCACTGTGAACATTGTAGTACATCAACCTCATACATTTAGGCTGTCCAAGCACTGGGCTTCATGGGTGTTAGCCTTTGTTGGGCTCCTACACAACTGTGACGTTGTGCAGTCTATATGGTTTTATAAAAACATGATAATAAGTGAATATAATGTAACTGGAATATGCTTCATGCAAAAGGTCTCTTGTAAGGTATCATTGCAAAGCTTATAATCTACTGAGTGTGATCATCCTATTTGTATAAATGTACTACTCTTGTATCTAAAACTAGAAATCTGAAATATAACTCTGAGGGCCTATTGTAATTATGCAAAGTGTGGGCCATTAATGGTGGTTTGGAATCTTGATGACTCCCATTAACCAGGACCATTGTCTACAGATGGCTGTGTTTTACCTGTGAGTCTTCCTGTATATGTGTGTGCTGGCAAGTGGGTAATGAAGTCTTGCAGTGACATGTGATCATGTCACCTGAACTGGAATCCATCTTTAACCTGGTGCTTTTCCAGTGAGGGGGGGGTGGAAACCCAGAGGTACAAAGGGTTCCCGCCTTATGCAAAAGATATATAAAGGGGTGGAAGAGAACAGAGAGAGAGAGAGGAGCCATCATGAAGAATCCCTTAGCTACCACCTAAGCTGGAACAAGAGCTGTACCAGGGGAAAGAATTGTGTCCAGGCCTGGAAGGTGTCCAGTCTGAGGAAAAAACTTACTGAAGCATCTCTGAGGGTGAGGTTATCTGTATTTAGTTTGATTAGACATAGATTTGCGCATTTTATTTTGCTTGGTAACTTACTTTGTTCTGTCTGTTACTACTTGGAACCACTTAAATCCTACTATCTGTATTTAATAAAATCACTTTCTACTTATTAATTAACTCAGAGTATGTATTAATACCTGGGGGAGCAAACAACTGTGCATATCTTTCTATCAGTGTTATAGAGGGCGAACAATTTATGAGTTTACCCTGCATAAATCCGTTTTACCCTGTATAAAGCTTATTTGGGTTTAGACCCCCACACACACTTAAAGGGAGAGTCTTTCTTAAGGCTTCCAGGGAAGAAAGGTGCAAAAACCCTAGCCAAAGGTCTCACAAGTCACTTTTAAAAAGGTAGGGGATTTTCAGACCTTGTCTCTTAAGGCAGTCCACAAAGAGGGTACTAAGCTAATCCCCCTACAAGCCTTAGGTGTAGTTTCCTTCCCAGGAAGGAGAGTCTTAAATCCTTAGTCTCACAAGCCTGATCTTGGTATCATCTCTGGGGTCCAGGGCAGTGTACTGATAAATAGGATTTAAGACTAAGTGTCAACTACACCATTACACAATAAGTGCTAGTATAAATATGCTGCAGAAATAGTACTTATGTATTTCTATGTAAAAGGACAAGTATTTCCAACTCCTCTGTGTCCTGCAATTGTCCAGTCAAGATATGGACAACTACCTAACTAATATAAACACATAGTAGAAGAGAGAGAAAAAGAGCACCCATGAAATTGTATTCATTTACACAAATAAGCAAGGAATAACAATTTTAAAAATCTCTAAAATGTAAGAAAATTTATAAATGCCTTTTCCATATATAATTACAATATTACCGTGCTCTAAGCTAGCCTCCTCTCCCCACACTCTTTGAACTCTACTGAACTCAACCAGTGGCGGTGCATTAGGTGCTAGCTAGTACCTGGGCTTCTCTGCCAGCAGAGCCCTGTCTGCCCATCCTCCACATTCCAACATTCTGTCTACCAGCTTCAGTTCTATATCCTCTCTGCCCCAAGATGTGTCCTCTTTCTGGCCACTATGAGTAAAAGAACCCCCTACTGGTTCCCTGCTCCTCCCAGTATAAACTTAATGTGCATTTGCCCCCTCTTTAGTGCATTTTTGCAGGAAGGGGGGGTATCCAGCAGATTAGTTTCAATAGCTCAGAGTACTGGACCTTAATGAGAATAAAAACATGTGGGCTCAGTTTTCCTCTCCACTTACACAAAAGAGTGTATACAGACTCCAGTTCACATATGAAAAACCTCATTGTGCGCATACAGACTCATATACGGGCACAAATCAGTGAGGACTTTATGCTTTAACTGGCGTTTGCACAAGCACAAGGCAGTTTCAAGGAGCAGAGTGGAGATCTTCTGGAACACCGTTTGTTTCATATAGTCTACTGAAGTAACAATATATTACACGAGATTTATAAACAATATATTAGGGGTTTAGAGATACAGTACATAACTTTTTTGTTTGTTTTCCCTCTGGACTTTCCTCTTATGTTTTAATAATCGGTAGGGTGGTTTTTTGTTTTGTTTATTTAACATGAACTTTATGAAGCCTAAATGAAGAGACTACTTTGCAGCATCACCTAGAATCATTAAATAATTTTTAATTACACACATTCCTAAGTGAAAAGGCTAGACAACATTAATCAAAGGAAATAACATCTAGAAAAGCAATTGCTCACTTGATTTGGGCAACTCAGGTTAAATATCAAAGGAACAGATGCATTTTGAAATTTCAATTAAATCACTCTTTAGAATGGAGTTATTTTCCCATAATCCGATACACTGAAATTCAAATCTAAACTTATTTGCTTCAGATGTTATAAATTTCGCTTTTTTCTGACTTACAGCTGTTGTATTACCTTTTACTTTTTTCATTTTTACAAACTGCTACCTTGGTGTACTTTAGACAAAATTTTACATACAAATGCTTCCATATTATTCATTCACTCCTTCCAGTTGTGAGCTTAGCTTGCCTGCAATAATTAAAGGATACCAAGTTGGTATTTGTGGGCTAGTCTGAAAACATGTTGCATCTGTAGCATATGAAGTAACTAGTAAATAAATGTTTGTCTGTTGCAAGTTTGCCTGGACAAGTGGAGTGTCTCACATAGCAAACTCACTTTAAATTGTACAAATTATATTCTACTCAAGCTGATTACCTGGGCTTACCTTCCACAAAGCAAAACAAAAGTCTGACTGCACTGTTTTGATAGAATGAGTGAATCAGGCCAGGCCCTGCTTTCAACTTAAGACAGGGTGGCCCCTGTCCCAGCTTAACTCAGAAATGCACACTTGAAGGAGGCAGCCAGCCCGTTTTATCTTGCCTGCTGGGCCCTGGTTGGCTTCTGCTCACTCCTGACCCTTCTAACTCCTGGCGGACCAATTCTTGTTGGTCACACCAGCAGCTGATCCTGGGTGGCTTCTCTAGGCAGCTCCTGGAGATCTAAACTCACTTCTCATTTCCCTCCCCAAAAAAGCTTTTGAGCAAGATGTGCCAAGATGGTGGGAGCTATATCAAGGGGCACCAAACACATTGTGCACTGCATCACACAATCTATTTATATTAAGATCTAATATTTATGAAGTATCTTTCACCCTAGAGGATCCTAAAACTCTTAAATAATATATAGGGTATTTGTGCACATGTTTATGGTATAGGAATTACTTCAACCACAAATAAAATGCAGCCAACCTTTTTGTAGAACACATCATCTGTTTAACAATGCACAAAAATATATTGCAATTTAGGATGGAAAGTGAAGACGATCATATCCAGCTAAAACTACAGGAAATATTGCATATGCAGAATGTAATTATCTAAACTGGCATTTGGCAAGAAGATCAGGGCCAACATCTCTAATCTTCCAAAAATTCATGATCACAGGTGGTCGGGGCCTTGGTTTCATATCTTACTGAAAACACAGTACCTCCGGTAACTCAGTGCTTCTCCGCTGTGCACTTCAGTAGAGATGCAAAGGAATTAGTGTTACCTGCTGAATCACCAATGACAGTAAGTATGACTTTGTGTGCCATATGGATGTACCATTCATGTCTTCATACAAGTGAGCTTTTGATCGGTCCCCTAAATCTGTATTAACTATAACTAAACCTACCCTCCTTTCTTTGTCAACTGTCCCCACCTACTCTTACACGATACTATAATATTTCTGCTATTTGAACTGTGGTGCATTGGGATATTGATGTGAATGGTCTGCTATAAAACAAACTGTACAAACCAGCACCCCTTCAACCCTACAGATGTTTTTTTGGTGCTCTTAGCAAGAAACTTTCCCCTGTCAACAAAAGCTAATGGTATAATCACATTTCATTCCCCATGCACTCAACGGTTGAGCTAATCCTCTCCGCAGGATACATTCAAATAGTTGGGCTGTGTGCTGAGGAGTTCTCTGGGGGCTCTTCCCTCCTAGTCCAAAGACATGGCAACAGAAGCATTACATGAGTGCTAATTTGGCCTCACCAATTAACAGTGGTGTCACAATGGAGGGGTAAATGGCCATTGGATCTTTGTAATCTCAAATATGTTGGCCCAACCTCTGAGTCATCCTTTGTTTCCATATCCCCTTGTGCTCCTGTGGCTCAGTTTCTCCCAGCCCATACAGGGCACACATGGCCTTTTGTAAAGCAGCTGCTCTGACTACTAGCTCTCAAGGAGTCTGAGTCCAGCTACAAGGAATCTATTGTGCATACCCCAAATTACCACATCCAATTCCAGAAACTTCTGAGTGTTGAGTGCTAATTGTGCATCTGCCCAGCAACAATGACACAGACACAACTCATTACCCTGCTCCAACAGATGTCTTATGAGACAACAAAGGTAATACACTATTTTCTCTGCCTGATTTAGAACTGTGTGAATAACTGATGTTCTTTTGTTCATTAGTTGAACCGAAAAGAAGACAAATTCAGAAAACCAAAAGAGTAAAAATAAATTAAATTAGTTGCTGTTTTTTACTAAAATTGAAGTAAAACTGGAATTTGTTCTCTGGTCATTTTTAGTTATAAACAGTAGAGTTGGATGAAGTATTTTGGACAAAAAAATTAGTTTTGCTGAAAAATGCAGATTCAAGTCAACAGACATTTTTGCACATTCATGTCAAATTCTAAACAAAAAATTGCTTCAAATTATAAAGCAGTGTTGGTCCTGACAACACAAGAAATCACAAGACACTGTTCCCACCATTTCACAACCTAAAGAAATACTGAGTTGAGTTTGAGTCTAAAGGGAACAATGGTTTGAGAGTAGTGTGGAGTCATTCCATTTCTTGTTTTGCCAGATCGGTTGACTTTCTTACCAGATGCGATGCAATTCCTGCAAATGAGTTTTTCTCCTATAATACATCAGCCATCTGCAAGGTACCCAAGCAGCTTATGTTGTGACATTGTGTTCACTGCTAATATAGGGCTAAACCTGATTGGCACTGTCCTAAGCAGGGACACACAATTGCAGAGGAAGCACTGGGAGAGATTTTGCTTCACTGCACATGGAGAAGCAGCTTGCTTCTGCCAGTGTGCATAACCCAAGCTGCAGGCTAGTACATCGGAGGGAAAGGTTCATACTCCTGCATCATCCTCCTCTCGGTCTTGTACCATAAAGGCCTTCCCTCCATTGTGGAGTCCGCCAATGTGGCTGGTTCTTACATGAGCTGCACAAAGTGGTGGTTGGGGGGGATGCTTCTTGCATCACCCCATTCCCGCACATCCATGCAAATGCCAGAGGGTTGTGGGATGATGTTGATTACTAGCCATCCACAGTAGGTCGTTGGCATAGCACATCTTAATGTAACTATATTTATGTTAGAGTTGGTTTTTGATAGCTAAGTCAACAGGTAAACCCAAACTGCTTCCTATACTAGCTGCCACGACAGATCAGACAGCATTTGTAGCTGACAGGCTTTAGAGGCTATTCAGATGAAGATAAACAACTATAATCTTGAAGAGGGATGTACAAGATATTATGAGTTACTTCAAAATGTGTCCATTTCCAGGTTAATGATATTAAAATTACTGTATAATTGCAAATATTCAACAAATATTTACATGGCATCATTTCATTCAGTAAAATAACTCAGGAAAAGGAAAAAAAACCTACAGAGAAGATTGTTTTCCCTCAGGACGCAATGTGATAAATGTTGTAGAGTAATTTATCAAAGTAGTCACCTGCACTCACTTAATGGAAAAGGATAATGGTAGTGAAGATTACTTTGTAGCTTGTGAAAGATGCAGTACCGTGGGCAAGGAAAACAGAAATGCTTTATTTACCCACTGAACAGGTGCAGTGGCAGTAAACAGCTCCCCAACCAGTCTGTCGATGTGCCTCAGTCCTTCACCTGGAATAACCACTTTGGGAGTGAGAAGTGATGCCGAGACTTGTCCATTAGACACGGGGCTGAGCCCAGCAACTCATTTCACACAGGTCACCAAACAGATGTCAGATGGCAAACATTTTCAGTTACTGTATCTGGCTATGACCCACTGATCTAAAATGCCATATCTCACTATCAATTCTTTGGGCTATCCAGTCTCTGAAGAGAGGGGGAGTGGGGCAAAGATTGATCACTAAAAGAGAAGCACCAGGAGAGAGAGGCAGGAAAGGATGGGATCAAAATAGCCATGGGATGCCAGCCTGTCCAGGAGGGTGGAGTGATCCTCAATGTCAAAAGGAGGAGAAAGATTAAGGGGGATGAGGATGGAGCCTTGAATCTTATCTAGGAAGGGCTCATTAAAGACTTTGCTGATAGCAGCTTCAGTGAGGTCTGGAGGGAAAGAAACTGGAGTAAATAACTGAATTTATAATAGCTATTATTTTGTATTCCCTCAATATAAACACTGTTTACTGTATACCTTGCCCTCTTTTACCTAAAACCTGTCAACCCTGCCAAATTCTACATTTCCAGGAAAGAAAAATCAATCTGTAACTTGGTAAGGATTTATCATGTCAAATAATAAGACTGCGTGATTAATGCCCCTTGGTTTTCTTGTCCCTTGTCAGTGTCTTTTTAACAATTACCATGGCAATAAAGATGCAATGACATGGCAGTGACAAGATTTGTGTTAGAAAAAATGAGGGCAATATACTAATCATGTCTCCAACATATCAATAAGGAAAAATCCTGCCTGGGGTCAGGTCCTGAGCAATTAACTTTTTGCTCTACTAGTTACTAGCTGTGCGTTAACTGGAAATTTCAGAAAACGTTTTGCTTGCTATATAACATCACTCAGATAGTTTCCCAATATATGTTTTTGAGCCCTAGAAGTTTTTTGTTTTATTAATAGGAGTGAAGATGTACTCCCAGCAGAGTTCTAAACCCTGTAAAGGGAGACGTGCCAGAGACTCCACATAGTCCAGTAGGGACTTTGCTATTGCTATCGATTTTATGCTCTCATGCTACTGTGGTGGGTAGCGGTATGAAATTCTTGACAGATAAATAGATTTAACAAGATCTAACTCAGGGGTTCTCAAACTGGGGGTCGGGACCCCTCAGGGGGTCACGAGGTTATTACATGGGGGGTCGCAAGCTGCCAGCCTCCACCCCAATCCCCACTTTGCTTCCAGCATTAATAATGGTGTTAAGTATATAAAAAAGTGTTTTTAATTTATAAGGGGGGGTTGCACTCAGAGGCTTGCTATGTGAAAGGGGTCACCAGTAGAAAAGTTTGAGAACCACTGATCTAACTTCAATGGCTAGAAGTTGAAGCTAGACAAATTCAGACTGGCAATAAGGTGTACATTTTAACAGTGAGGGTAATTAACCATTCTAACAATTTACCAAACACTGTGATGGGTTCTCCTTCAGTGACAATTTTTATATCAAGAGGGGATGCTTTTCTAAGAGAGATGCTCATGTTAAAGCAGGAATTAATTCAGGGAAGACCTACGGTTTGTATTATTCAGGATGTCAGACTAGATGATCACAGTGGTCCCTTCTTTCTGGCTTCTATAGATAGAAGAACCTCCATAGCTGGAATGAAGTTTTCCTCCTCTATCTGTCATTAATGGAAGGAGTCTCTCTTTAAAAGACTCTCCTAAATCTTTATTCTCTTTTTTTTTTTTTTGGTCATATTCTCAGGGTGGGGCTCCCTAGATCCTTGAGTAAAATGTACACATCTATTCAAGCCATGAAGCAGCATTCATATTTACAAGTAATACAGAACCATTTGCAAATGGCTAGTAATTCATTATATAGTCACTTTGATGGGACCTCCTAACAACTTGACTACACCTTCAACTGTGTTTTATCTAGTTAGTTATTTCTGGACATCATTGTTATTTCTTTGTGCTTTGGAGGACTGAGACCAGATTAACCAAAGCTATTGCAGGAAAATGTAAATGGCACCTTCCTACACCAGCCTTGCTCCCACCACCAAAAGGGTCATTCACCCAGATAAGGGAAGTGCTGACATCACCCCTGCCATCCTTTGGGGTTGTCTGTGGAGCTTGAAGAAATAGCCAGCAGCCAGCGCCGGCTACAGAGTTTTTGCCGCCCCAGGCAGCCAAAAAAAAAAAAAAGCCGCGATCGCGATCTGCGGCGGCAATTCGGCGGGAGGTCCTTCGCTCCGAGCAGGAGTGAGGGACCCTCCGCCGAATTGCCGCCGAATACCTGGACATGACGCCCCTCTCCCGAGTGGCCGCCCCAAGCACCTGCTTGTTAAGCTGGTGCCTGGAGCTGGCCCTGCCAGCAGCTTCAGCAGGAGAGGCTGACAGGATGTGAGGCACTTTGGCCCAAAACCTCAAATTTGGCTTCTAAATTCCGTTGATTTCAGTGGAAGTTAGGACCCTAAATACTTTTGAGGATCGCACAGTGATAGGTACAGAATAACGACATCCATGGATAAGAAAGACGTGATCACAGTTGGGCTCATTTCTATATTGTTTGGTGTGTGTGTTTGTGTTTTTGCTAGCTGAATTATTCAGTACGCAGAATTGTTCCATAGGAATGTTGACATGTTCTCAACTCCTCACTCTCACTAGCTATCCATCACACCAAATAGATATGAGCATGCCACTTCTTCTGAAAGTACTCTCACACCACTACAAGTGCAGATAAAGAAGCCAATATCACCAGGGAATTCTTAACTAAGGCCCATACACCTGAACTTGCTGATGCTACAGAAATAGGGAGCAGGGCAAGAGGATGGAGAAAGGGACTCAGATTTTAATCACACTCAAAGTGTGGTTGAGATATTACACCTCACTTTCAGTTTGTTTTGCCCTCCGTGCCCACACTGTCCCTGAGTGCTATCTAGATTGTGGTACTTTCTCCCTGTGGGGTGGTTCATAACTTTTAGGGCCAAAATGGATACTCGTGATCATTTAGTCTGACCTCTTGCATAACACCGACTATAGATTTCACCCAATTATTCCCGCATCTAACCCCCAAATTGTGGTTGACAAGGCACCCATCCATATCAGATTATCTCAGGGGAAGATAATGTTCTGACAGTGTCAGACAGGACCTTATCCCAAAATAAATGACAGTCCAGCCATCACTTTAATTTACTTCAAAAAATTTAAGCTTTTAGTATCCTAGTAGGCTACATATAGAAGACATTTAGAAAATATATTTGGCTCTTTAAATATGCCACTACTCCTTATGGGAATGACCTGCTGCACCTAAGTAGTTACAACACCGTGCATAGTACCTTTTAGGAGATAATGGAAACCTTGCCTCCTCCTAACAAAAGAACTTCAGCTCTTGGACACTGCAAAACAAAATTCCTTATTTACTCCAAAACAGAACCTGTCCCTCTCTCGGTGCACTTGGAGACCAGTTGATAAGGGAAGAATCAGTCACAAATAGATTAACCCAGCTTGAATCATTTCAGGAAGTGTATCGATGACTCAGGTTAATCATTCCTGGTTAGTCCCTCACTCTCTTCGTAGCGCCATGAACTGTCTCTGTTTGCTCCACTGTTTCTAACTGGGATGGATTAGGCAGAAATTCTGAACTGCCCTTAACAAATGACCTTGTGATAATTAGTGTTTGGGGAGTGACAGGTCTTTCTCAGTTTTGTGGAATATTAAATGATACAACTTATGCCTTTTCTATTGTCTGTGTACTGCACCTTTAAATTGCTAAGGACTCTTAGGTCTGCAAAGACTGGCAGCCAATTTGTTTTCAGCTAAGCATAGACTGCTTTAGGAGACTCATATGCACTGTGTGCTCTCTGTCATGGAGACAGCTTCTGTTCCTTTCTTTCCTGTGATCTAAAATATAAGTTATTCAGACTGCAAGGCTGCAAGTGCTCCATGTGTGTGGAAAAAAATCCAGATTTCAGGTGTGTATCAAGTGAGAGAGCTCTCAGGTGAAGGCAGAATCACAATTCTGATTTCACTGAATATAAATGTAAGCATTATTTGCACAGATACATTAAGGCCTAGCTTGTGAATGTCATAATCAAATAAATGGCTAAATGGTACCTTCTTATTCAACACATCTACCCCTTGCATGCCTGATATCTGTTTGTTCTAGTGGTGAAAAGAAATTCTTGCTGCAGTTTATCCTCACAGAGCCAAATGGCTATGGGAAGACTGAGCTGGAGCTCTTCTTGTGTCTCACATCTCCAGTAACATTGCCAGCTAAGTTCTGATTACAGAATTTGTTACTAGTGATGGCACAATAGGCAGAAAGTTGGATCCTAGCTACTATCTGCAGAGCTGGCAATTGGAAAATATGGGTTTCAAATTAAGAACTGAACAAATCTGACCAGACAGTAACCAAAAGAGAATGTGAATCTAAAAATCTCACAATTTCTTTGTTTACCATCATTCTTTAGAACATAACTGCACTTCCAGTATTTTGTGTATTTCATTAGGGAAAAAATAGCTTTACAAGTACAGCAAGTTTTTAAAAGATGCCATTTTAAAAAGCAAGTTGCTTCCCTTGATGTACACTCCTGGCTCGAATGTGCTCCGTAGATTGAAATGTCTGACAAATGACACTTCAAAAGGCTAGCTTTGCACAGCAATTGGTGTGGGCTGCGTTCTCATTTTCTTATTTGGAAAATGGGGATTTATCTCCTACCAATTTGTTTTTATTAAATTATCTACCCAAAAAGCCACTTGGTACTTATTGATTCTACAATAAACCCCATTTCTAATATGTTACTCTTACAGCTAGTTAAAGTATTTGCTGCAGATAAATTACTTGTTGGGTTTGGTCCTTTTTCTGCTAGTAATCTGTAAATAGATAATGATTTTTGCAGATTTGTTCTATATTTATGGTTGTTTGAAAAACTTTTAGAAACAAACTTTAAGCCTATGGGTGTTTTGCAAATTGTTCATAGTGAGAACTCCTTCAGTATTTGGAATTAGCTAGTCAGATTGTATTGCTGGTCATATGGTATAGGAAATGCTCTCTGATTTAATAAACTAATCTTTATAACCAAGAAGACTGCCTGAAGAAATTATTGGGGCACTGAACCTCTCAGGAGGAGGGTGGAATTAATTTAGGGAGAGAGATATGGCAGGAGATAGTGATTACACAAGAAAGAGCATCATATTTGACTATGTATCTGGACCCCAGATTTAGAAATAGTTTTATTTCTTCCTCACTGAAGATGAGGAAAAAGTTGAAATACAAGTCAGATGTATCGGTTGATAAGCAGACTTTGCATTCAGTGTTCTGTGACCACACTCGCATCAAGAACTATTGTGGCAATTGCGGCTGCCTTTCTTCTTCCTGACTAGCCAATCTCAGTGATAGTCCCCCATGTCTCTTTGATACTGGCATTGGGGTTGGGGTCCTCCTCTCTGTAAGCAGCTCTTCAGTGGAATACTGGCTGGTGGCCATGTAATTGCCATGTGCGGTTCCAAAGGGCAGTTGTCCAAAAGAGTGGATCTCACAACACAACAGACACATTGATCCATATTTTGCCTACATATGCCTACTCCACCATCCTCTCCTCCTAGGCCTCTTCACTGCTCATGATGAGGGATCACTCAGTTGTTTCTTTGAAAATTATTGGCTTTCCTCTTCTCTTGTTCTCTCATGGCCTGAGGGATCACCTCTCTCCCTGTGTGATACTGCCACAACTGTGGCCCATAGTGGTGCTCAAGCTGGATCCCTAATTTTAAAAAGAGAGGGCTTGGCTGGCAGGGCATTTTCTGTGAGGGCTCCAGGACTTTGGAACTTGTTCCGTACCTTGGTCCAAAATAGTCCGAATTTGCTGGACCTTCTGCAAAAGACATTTGTTTGAGGGGGTTGTTGGAAAGGGCAGAGGGCATGCTTCCCACAGTGATGGAGGGTTGGAAAGGAGTTTTTTATAGGAGGCTGTCTGAGTTCCTGTGGAAGTGCTGCAAGCTGCTGAGATTTAACTTTATTGTTAAGGGTATTAGCCTTCAATAGGTGTCCTTTTTTAAGCTATTATTTAAACAGCAATCAATAAATAAATAACACGTTCCCTCTCAAGCATGCATAAACAATACATATAAACTTGCTGAGCTCTGGCGCAAACTCCTTTGCATGTTCATTCACGAATATCCCAAACTCCTCCCTAAACAGAATCCAGTCATGTGGCTGTTGGCAGAAATTTGCAAACAAAAAAAGGATGCCAGCATGGATCAAATTGTGATTTGGAATTTGTGACATCTCGAATAATGTCCCTGAATTGATTGAAATTAATGAATAATATTGAAAAATACAATTTGCCTTGTTCTAGTCCATAATCATGATCATATCTGCATCCGTTTACATTTTCTGACCATTTCATACTGTAGGTGTTCGCTCCACAATTGGATCTGGCTTTGTTTTCTTAGTCATGCAATTAAACCACAGCAAACAGCAGCCTTACAATGCACACGCGTGGGGATGCTTGCCTTCAGAGTTCTTTCCCCTGCTTAATATCTTGGAAAAACTAAACAAACAAAATCTGTCCTTGTAAGACCTGCAGGGCAGGCAGACAGTCTGAGCACAAAATTCTCAGCATGCTGTTCACTTATGGGAATGCTGTTTTTCAGCTTCCCTTTGATAAGTTAATTTCTTAAAAGTCCATCCCCAGGCCTCAAGTAAGATGTGTGGGGGAGAGAGAGACTGGTAAAAGCATTTTGGACAAAAAAACAAAAGCCCCTGTTGCCTAGACAAATGAGCTGTCATTAATATTTTGTTTCATATCAACTCTGAAAAACAAAAGAACTTCCAGTACTGCAGTGCAGGTGGGTGGGAAAGCACCTACATGCATCAAATTTGCAACATTCTAGTGAGATCACTTGTTTTCTCTTCTTCTTCCTCTCTGGCTTCTTGAAACAACTTCAAAAAATTATCCTGAGGCTCCAAAGAAGTTACACTGGTGAGAATAATAAAGCACTTCTAGGCAGATACTTATTTTCTTTTAAGTGTACCTGCTTGAGGAAGAAAAAAACCCACCTGACTCAGTTTTTCCCTGTGATTTCCATATCTCCCTGTGTATTTTTTTGGGTAGACAGGTGAGGGGTAGTGTTGATCTAATTTGAATTGCAATTCTTTCAATCCTCCTCAACAGTTACTGAGGGGAAAAAGACTGGCAACCATCTACTCTGTGTCAGATGAAAATAAAACAAACCCACCAATCCTAAGGCAGTATAATATTAATATAGGAGTGCAAAACCCATGCTGGTCTCAGAAAGTATATGTGAATGGGATCACATCACATACATACTGTTGATGGTGCTATCTCATTAGGTGATGTGGTTTGACTCAAATACAGCACCACACTCCTTACTTGATTTTGTGTATTTACATATGTTCAAGCCCCACTGCGTTATCTCTAAGTAGGTAGACACAACAGCCTGGCTGAGGACACTGTTTCCTTTAGTGGGATAACCAGAGATTTAATATGCTATAAAGCATTGTTTGTGTACCCCATTGCACCCTCATTATAAAGCAATTCTCGGTATAGTACAGAACTATAACTCTCAGGTTTATGGGGACTATGTCTTTGGCTCTCTCACAGTATCAAACTTTTTTTATACCAGGAGTACTTGTGGCACCTTAGAGACTAACAAATTTATTTGAGCATAAGCTTTCGTGGGCTACAGCCCACTTCATCGGATGCATAGAATGGAAGACACAGAAAGAAGATATTTATACATACAGAGAACCAGCGGTGGCTCCAGGCACCAGCGCTCCAAGGGGCGCCCTGCTGGTCCCTGCGAGGGCAGCAGGCAGGTTGCCTTCGGCGGTTTGCCTGCGGTAGGTCCGCCGGTCCCGCGGCTTCGGCGGCAATTCGGCAGTGGGTACGCCGAAGCCGCAGAACCGGCGGACCTCCCACAGGCATGCCGCCAAAGGCTGCCTGCCTGCCTGCCGTGCTTGGGGCGGCAAAAAAGCTAGAGCCACCCCTGCAGAGAACATGAAAAGGTGGGAGTAGCCATACCAACTGTAAGGAGCCAATCAATTGAGATGAGCTATCATCAACAGGAGAGAGAAAAAAACCTTTGAAGTGATAATCAAGATGACCCATAGAAGGTGTGAGGATATTTTAACATGGGGAAATAGATTCAATTAGTGTAATGACCCAACCATTCCCAGTCTCTGTTCAAACCTAAGTTAATTGTATGTAAGCTACTCTGAAACCTTTTTTATACCAGTAAGTTTAACACACAGTATACTTGGCTGCCCAATCTGATCTCACATGAAGTGTATACGATGTAGGGAAATATCATGTGGAGATGAGAGTACTGCAGCAGAGTCTTTGTGAACTGTCACACCCAATGTATTATTCACATACCTATTGGTGGGAGAGGGGGAACTGCCAGAAACACTAGCAGTTTGATCTTACAGAACTGCTGCACAGATTTATAAAATGGGGCTATGGACTGGGGTAGGACTGAATAGTTTCTCGCATATTCATTGCTTTTTTTCAATCAAGATGATTCTGATGACTGAGTCCAGTTTGACATGGAGGGTGGTTTTTGCATGTTCTCCCAGACACAAGTTATTTATCTTCTACAAAGGGTGTTTGAAGTGAACCTATGGTAGGTGGTCTAAGTCTATATATCAATGAGCCTTGCTGCATTGTGCGCTGTTAAAATGTGCCATGAGACATTTAGTTTCCCAGCTAGTCCAACTGCAAACATTGGAAAATGGCAGCCTTCACATGGCCCACTCTGTTAAGTGAGAAATCACAACTAATGCCATCAACCTGGCGACTGAACATTGATCAACCATCTCCCAATTTTCAGAGCAACAACTCAAGCGACCAAAATGGCCCTCTTCAGGGCCAAGCAATACGCCAGACAGGTTTTGGAACAAGGATCCTCCAACTCAACATTGACGGACTTTCCCAGGCAAAGTGCAAGTATCCCACGAACATGTTGAAGACACATAACATTGACATTCTTATGCTTCAAGAAACCCATGTCTCTAATGACCAACAGGCTAGCCATTACTGTATCCATGGTTGCAACCTCTTGACTAGCCAATATCTTCCGAAATATGGCCTGGCCATATATGTGAAGAACACCATTACGGATCTTGATGTCTTCCCTCCCAACAGAAGAAGCCACCTACACCACCGCCATCAAAATAGGGGAGCTACACATTACCAACATGTATAAAGCCCCTAATTTGAAATGGCCAAAGCCAGTGCTCCCAAGTGCACCAATCCCAGCCCTATAAGATGGTGACTTTAACTTGGCTGCTGGTGCTGTCACACATTGCTCCCTCATCTATTCACCGCGATGCCACAACACTTCGGGAATGACAGAAGATCATGGAAAACAAACGTCTCCCCATCCACCAGGATCTTAACAACGTCTCTCACCACCACTTGAAGTCGCGTAAGCCCTTTTGGACCCACGCATTTAACCTTTGCCAATGCAACTTCAACTCTGATGAAGTTTGGAGAGACGAATGGAGTTCACAAGAAGTTACAAACAAACTCCTCATGAAAGACCCAATACAGAAGATCCCTGGCTTTAATCTCACATGAAGCTCATGCGCAACCCTAAACTGCATCTGCACAAATCATGGCAGATCTGGATACTTGCTGCACAAATGGAAAATTTAAAGACTCTCCAGTGTGCAACTGTAGTCACCTAGAACAGACGGTGGAACATGTAACAACTCAATGCCCGATTGACAAATATGAAGGAGGCATCACAGCAATACACTCTGCTACTCCTGACGCAATTATCTGGCGTAACCATCTGAATGTAAAATTATAGTTGTTGCTCTACATTTACATCAGCTATATGACGATGATGACTGCAAATAGTTTTTGTCATTCTCCCCACTTCATGTGGCATTTGACCCTTCATTATCATTTGCATGAATGCTGCCCTCCTCTATCAACAATGTACAGTAAGTGATGAGTTTTTTTCCATCCATCTTTGCACAATTTTGACAACCCCTTACATCTCCAGCACACTCTTGAAATGAATCAATCATTCATCCTCCTACACTTTGTATTGTGCCACTGATGAGCTTTTGTTATATGTACAATCTCTGTTTTCAGTGCCACTGTGCTAGGTACACACCATATGGCCTTCTTCTCAGGCACTTTCAGACTGATTAAATAGCTTGACAAATGCTATCCTGATTACAATCCTCCTGTACTTCCTCTTGTGAACAGTTACTTTGTGACTTGATTTTCTTTGTGTCTACCCAACCCCCTCCCACAAATGTTAACTCTTCAGCAGTTTTGCTGACAATAAAATTCTTCCTAGGAATGGCATTCAACTATAATTTTAGCTAGATTTTTTTCATCTATCAGTTGCATACTAGCTGCTGATAATTGGATTAGCTCCATAGAAGTCAATGGAACTAAGCTGATTTACAATCACTGATGATAAGACATAATTGTTTCTTCTTGTGTTATAAACCATTGAATTCAAAAGTTTTTTAACAGGCAAATCAATAAATGTATCCTCTCTGAGTTTATCCATAGGAGGTTACATTTAGAATTAACTGGTTTTGGACAATGTTCAGAACCAGATGCACTGAATGCCTCCTTATTAACTTGATACCAGTGCAGACAGTAACAGATGCTCATGTGGCTAAATATATAGCTTACTGCATTTGCATGCTAGTAGTGGTAAAATACTTACTGGTACTCCCCATAAGTGATAATTATATATTTGAATTTTTAAAAATATTGCTTATTTCCTCAGTTATGTGTAGCTTTGGATAACATTCCAGTTCCAGACTCAGTCACCACTTGCTTCTGTTCTTGAAATATCTAAGTGTGCTTTGTCTGTAGTTCAGAAGGATCATGAGTCTGCTGCCACCCATGAAAAGATTTATGCAAAGTTGTGAAAAAGGTTGCTGTGGTCTTTCTGAACTTGCATAACCTGTAGAATACCCTAGTACCATAGGATTTATATCAACTCACAGTGATGCTATTCACTCCTTGGAGAGTAGCAAATAACTTATCTCCCTGCAGTTGGTAATTTCACAAGATTCTGCCATCTTCAGATATTAGAGGATGGTAAATCAGCACCAAAATGTACTGGCTTCCCAGAATGTTTAGAAGGCATTGATATAGACAGTACAGTAGAGATTATTTTCTATGATAAGAGTTGGTCAAACTATTTGGGGTGAATAATGGGCTTGATTGCAAGACTACAGTGCTCCAGTGTAAGATCCAGCGCCCCTGGCATGAAGATGAATGCTGCACCATTCCTTAGGACAGTGGCATGCAAACTGTGGGGCACGCAACCTTAGAGAGGCACAGAGTAAAGTTGGGGGGGGGGGGGCGAGTGGCGACTGCAGGCAGCTTGTGCCAGCCCCGCAGGGCGGGGCCTGAGCTTGCCCCCTTGGGAGTGGGGCAGAAGTGCCATGCTTCCAGCCCAGCTCCCCCTCCAGGCCCCAGATCCACTCCGCCCCAGCAAAATTCAGCCTCTAGTCCTGTTCCACCCCCAGTCCCAGATCCCCTTCACTCCCAGACAAGCTCTGCTTCTAACCCTGGCCCATCCTGCATCCCCAGTTCTGCACCGCCTTCAGCCCAAGCTCCACTCTGCTGTTAGCGCCACATCCAGCCCAGCTCCACCTTCAGACTCACCTCAGTGAACTACCCAGCCTGTGGGTCAGTGTGCCGCACCAATTTCCGCTCCGGGCAGCCTCTGTGCCCAGCACAGGTTCTGTACCCAGAGACTGTCACATGTGCCTTCCCACACCCTGAAAACCTGAGGGGGGTGGGGCTGAGGGGGTGGTATTGGCCCTGCCCTATCAGTGCAGCCTGGCTGCAAGGTAGAAGCAGCCCACTGCTGAGAGAGTCTTGGCTGTGAAGTAACACGGGAGGGGGCAAGGACAGATTCCATTAATGGAAAAGTTTGCACACCACTGCCTTAGGACATACATAGTGTAACAAGCCTCTGGGCTCATTACAGAGCCACTCAGCCAGTAGAGGGCTCCATAATGCCTCCAGCACAGGATAGGAAAGTATTATCTGAGGTCAGAAGGCTGTACCTCCTGTGGGTAGAAGCTGCATTAGAGGGAGAGCTGCAAGCAACTGTCGTTAGCCAGAGAGCAGGCTGTGGAAGGAAGCCCATTTAGCAGGCAACCTGAGAGCTGGAACAAGACCTGTCCCCTTGCTGGCAGGAGGCCGGCAGTGGCCACAGCAGGAGACAGACGCATCTGGAATCCAAAAGGACTGAGTGAAGTAGAGCTGGTTCATCTTAAATCAGGATGGGAAAATTTTCTGAAATCTCACATTTTTGCAGCATGAGAAAACAATTTTGACCCAACTCTAGTGTGAAGAGGGTATGATGACACAACTCTCATGAGACCCCAATACTGGACCACCTTTAGGGGCTGGGCTAGGAACAATTATTTTGTTAATTTCCTGGCACTGTTAAAGCAAGTGTGCCAATGGTGTTTGCACTTTTTTATTTCTGGCAACCCCAGTAAAGAAATCCTTTTATGTATTCGAAGTGTAGAACTGTTTTAGGGAATGCACTGAGGGTTTATAATGGAAGAGACTAATGCTTGGAGTGCCTGTATCTGTGCTCATTGTACACTCAGCATATTACCACATATCTAGGAGACTGACTTATCATGAGGGGTTGGCTATGGTAGCATAGCAAATTGGGAGGGAGGCGGGGCAGGAGGCAGAGTGAAGCAGTGTTTTAGAGCTGAAGAATGTACTAAGTGCTTGTCTCTGGCCATTCTTGCCTCCCACTGAAGCCAGCGTTGGATGCTGTGGGGTACTGTGGCAAAGTTAGAAATGAAAGCATTATTTCCAGGATGTGACTAAATATTGATGTAAAATATATATTTTTTCTTAATAAATTTTCCTGGGCCACTTTGAAAATCAGGAGCTATTATTATTTTTAACTCCTCATTAATTAAAGAGATGTCCACACTTAGTGGCATACAGAGTACAGACCTTGCATAGAATCATAGAAGATTAGGGTTGGAAGAGACCTCAGGAGGTCATCTAGTCCAACCCTCTGCTCAAAGCAGGCCCAATCCCAACTAAATCATCCTAGGCAGGGCTTTGTCAAGCCAGGCCTTAAAAACCACTAAGGATGGAGATTCCACCACCTCCCTAGGTAACCCATTCCAGTGCTTCACCACCCTCCTAGTGAAATAGTTTTTTCTAATATTCAACCTAGACCTCCCCCACTGCAACTTGAAACCATTGCTCCTTGTTCTGTCATCTACTACCACACAGAGCAGCCTCGCTCCATCCTCTTTGGAACCCCCCTTCAGGTAGTTGAAGGCTGCTATCAAATCCCCTCTCACTCTTCTCTTCTGCAGACTAAATAAGCCCAGTTCCCTCAGCCTCTCCTCATAAATCATGTGGCCCAGCCCCCTAACCATTTTCGTTGCCCTCTGCTGGACTCTCTCCAATTTGTCCACATCCTTTCTGTAGTGGGGGGCACAAAACTGGACGCAATACTCCAGATGTGGCCTCACCAGTGCCGAATAGAGGGCAATCTGCTGGCAATGCTCTTACTAATGCAGCCCAAAATGCCGTTAGCCTTCTTGGTAACAAGGGCACACTGTTGACTCATATTCAGCTTCTCGTCCACTGTAATCCACAGGTCCTTTTCTGCAGAACTGCTGCTTAGCCAGTTGGTCCCCAACCTGTAGCAGTGTATGGGATTTGTTTGTCCTAAGTGCAGGACTCTGCACTTGTCCTTGTTGAACCTCACCAGATTTCTTTTGGCCCAATCCTCCAATTTTTCTAGGTCACTCTGGACCCTATCCCTACCCTCCAGCATATCTACCTCTCCCACCCAGCTTAGTGTCATTCGTGAACTTGCTGACAGCGCCGGCTCCAGGGTTTTTGCTGCCCCAGGCAGCAAAAAAAAAGCCGCGATTGCGATCTGCGGCGGCAATTCGGCGGGAGGTCCTTCGCTCCGAGCGGGAGTGAGGGACCCTCCGCCGAATTGCCGCCGAATAGCTGGACGTGCCGCCCCTCTCCCGAGTGGCTGCCCCAAGCACCTGCTTGTTCAGCTGGTGCCTGGAGCCGGCCCTGCTTGCTGAGGGTGCAATCCATCCCATCATCCAGATCATTAATGAAGATGTTGAACAAAACTAGCCCCAGGACCAACCCCTGGGGTACTCCGCTTGATACCATCTGCCAACTAGACATTGAGCCATCCAGATAGCACGGATATAAATAGCAGTGTAGATGCGGAGGCCTTGCTTATGTGCATAGAGTAAAGACATGCCTGAACCCTTAGGGTATGTACCTTACATGGCTCTCTACATGCCCAAGCAGTGCCTCCCCTGTCTATGCTGATATTTTTAGCAGCATAGTGTCCCCCTGCCTCCATTTTGCAGGAGCCTTTCTCTTCTCCCCTCCCCCCGCTCCCCCCCGCAGTGAAAGGCTCTGGCAGTGGTGAGAACCTCTGTCAGGTGAGAGGCAATGGGAAAAGGCTCGTCACTGTTGGAGCCTTTCCCTGCCACAGGATGCTGCAGGAGCCTTTCCCCACTGCCTCCTCCCTGCCAGAGCTTTTCTGTGCCCCATGTATCTTCACACCACAAAGTGTGACCTAGCCTGCTTTTCACTGTGGTGTGTAGCTACATGTACCCTCCAGCAAATGTAGGCAAGGTCTAAGTGTATTAAAAACCTTTAAGCAGAGCACAGCTAATGAAATATAGAAATTTCTCCCCTAATTTTAATCTGTTTGGTGTGTGCACTTTCCTCTTCCCTGCAATAAAATGTTTCCTCACATTCTATTCACTCTGCCATAAAATTTCCCTAGGCATCATTAAGTGTTTATGTTCACACTGAGGAGAGGGAAGGTATCAATACTCAATTGTTTAAGCACCCAGAATATCAAGTGATATAGCTCTAATGTCTCCAACTCCATCTCCTAAAACGTGAAAAGAGCTCTCACTGGCCAAAGACTTACCCTGGACTTCATCAGACAAAACCCAGGAATCTTAGCAGAGATGGGTGACTGACTGTTTATGGATCTAGGACTGAATGGACAAAAGGAGTTAAGCGCCTGGAAATATAACTGCATTATGCAAAGCCTGAGGTAGGCACCTAAGCTTCCATACGATGAATGGGGAGAGATAGGTGCCTTAGAAAGGGATTCACACAAGCCAGCATGATAGATGGGGAACCACCTAATCTAGCCAATGGGAGATGACAACCAGAGTGTGTGTCCTTCTCACTAAGATAGGTGCCTAAGTCCAGGCTGCAAGGAGGCACTGATCTCTGCTTATTTCACAGCTGGGAACCCCCTTTTGGAGTTAGGCGCCTTATGTCCTTCTAGCAAGATGCTGAGGGGAAGTGTTCTATTGCCTGGTGTTTAGAGCTGCTATCATGGTTGTGCACATGTGCTCTCTCTCACACTCACACACAGACACTCACACACAGACACACACACAGTGGGGGTGGGTGGGAGGGGCAGAATGCACAAACACGAGACTGGCCCTATAACCTATGAGTTGTGGCACTCCGGGTATCAGAGACCCAGGATACAGTCCCCCTGCTCCAATCACTCTTTAGTCATTTAGTCACAGTGGAACAGCTTCAACAGGAGAGACTGAGGGAGTTTCACAGTAGAGTATCCTACAGAGCAATGGTTAGAGCTCTCACCTGACAGGGGCCAAATCTGTGTTCAAATCCCCTCTCCCACTCAGGTAGATGGCAGATTTGAATTGGTGGATCTCCCATATCTCAAATAAGTTCCCTAACCAGTGGGCTAAAAGTTATGAGGGGAGTCGGCCTCATCCCCCTTCCCTCCTGGCTGTCTTGTAAACTTGCCTATAGGGGGCTGATCTGGTAAGCAGCCTCTGAGCACATCTAGGGGATCAGGTCTTGGCAGCTGAACAACTATCTTCCCCTGGTTTGTGAATAGCTCTGGGACTGAGGCAGGAAGATAAACATTCAGATGCCCACAGGGAGGCAGCAGCACACAGAGGCAGAAACATTGGCATCTAGGTAATTTTTCATTGCAAAAAATGTAAGCAGTGAGTAATGCCTGCAGGCATTCAGCAGAAGTTTTGTGCATTGCTATGGTCCCAAAACTGGGATTTAGGTGCCTAAAACAGGGATTTAGCCACCTAACTGCTTTGGGGCATTCAGCCCCGAGTGTTTCTGGGTATTGGCTGGGCTAGTATGATTTAAAAAAATATATGGCAGTTAACTTGAACCTTGACAGTTCATAGCATCATCTTCTTAGTATTTCAGCCTTTCTGTAGTAAACCAAGGCTCTGCCTGTGGAAGGATAGGCCCAGCAGACATTCTGCCAGGTTAATTAAATCCAGCAACAGGGCTGCCACTATTGCAGCTGTCAGGAATAACAAAGGAGTCGGGAGTAAGCCTAGGGAATCAATAAAGTGTTTTCAGACTTATAGAAATCTTTGTATGAGACATCAGCCTGGGTGTC
This sequence comes from Platysternon megacephalum, assembly GCA_003942145.1. Lineage (NCBI taxonomy): Eukaryota > Metazoa > Chordata > Testudines > Platysternidae > Platysternon > Platysternon megacephalum. The sequence goes on along the minus strand of QXTE01000048.1, from coordinate 1,612,010 downwards.
CAAAATGGCCAAATCACAGTGCTTTCCCCGCTTGAATCATCCTGACCTTGTTCCCAAGGATATTAACCTTCTGGCTGCCCTTCCTCACATCAGAGAGGTAGTGAATGAAATCTAGCAGCTCTCCATATGTATTGTAAAGTGCCAGATCTGGATGGCTTGATCGGGGAGTTTCTGAAAACTCTTAACACACCATTTGATTAGATTATTCTTAAGATGTTTAATGATGCGTGAGTTAAATAGCAAAAGCTCTATTCTCTTGAGGCCAAAGTTACTTTAATAAAGCCCAGAGGAAGAGACAAAAGATGTTGAGTCATGCACCTCCTATCATCTTGTCTCTTCAATGAACGTTGAAGTCAAAATATTAGCTAAAGTGTCAGGCAGTTAGCAATACAGAAATTAGTACACTTCAACTAGTCCAGATTCATTAAGACATGTTAATACAATCATATTAGATACTTAGTATTATTCTTATGGTGCACAGTTCTTGAATTCTTTCCCCTCCTTTCTCTATGTATACAAAGAAAGTCCTATCACTGAAAAGCAAGTCCCAAGCCTATTATTTATTCAATAGAGGACACCATTATTAGTATTTATTATGATAGTGGCTAAGGGCTAACCAAAAGGGGGACCGCCATTGTGCTGGGGGCTGTACACAGAGTAGCAGATTGTAAGCTCTTTGGGTCTTTGACTATCTAAATACACATTTCCAGCACTGGAGGACGAAGAGGAATTCCTTTAATTGGGAGCGTGTCTTTTACAATGGTCTAAGAGCAACAGGAAATCATAGATGTCTGGCCAAAATAAATGAGCTTAATTCACAGTTTCTTTACCCAGACAACGGTTGTATCTTTGCCAAATGATCCTTATGTGATGTACTTAGAAATATAGACAAACTATAATGTATTTTTATTATTCAGAATTGTGAGAGGTCAGGTATAAGAACATACGAATAACCATACTGGATCAGACCAAAAGTCCATCTAGTCCAGTATCCTGTCTTCCGACATTGGCCAATGCCAGATGCCCCAGAGGGAATGAACAGAATAGGTAATCATCAAGTGATCCATCCCCTGTTGCTCATTCCCAGCTTCCAGCAAACAGAGGCTAGGGACACCATCCCTGCCCACCCTTGCTAATAGGTTCATCAATGGCTATCTTCCATGAATGTATCTAGTTCTTTTTTGAACCCTGTTATAGTTTTGGCCTTCACAACATCCTCTGGCAAAGAGTTCCACAGGTTGACTGTGTGTTGCATGAAAAAATACTTCCTTTTGTTTGTTTTAAACCTGCTGCCTATTAATTTCATTTGGTGACCCCTAGTTCTTGTGTTATTAGAAGGAGTAAATAAGACTTCCTTATTTACTTTCTCCACACCAGTCATGATTTTATAGACCTCTATCATATCCCCCCATCTCTTTTCCAAGCTGAAATGTCACAATCTTATTAATCTCTCCTCATACGGAAGCTGTTCCATACCCCTAATCATTTTTGTTGCCCTTTTCTGAACCTTTTCCAATTCCAATATATCTTTTTTTGAGATGGGGCAACCACATCTGCACACAGTATTCAAGTTATGGGCGTACCATGGATTTATATAGAGGCAATATGATATTTTCTGTCTTATTATCTATGCCTTTCTTAAAGATTCTTAATGATAGCTTTTTTGACTACTGTTGCACATTGAGTGGATGTTTTCAGAGAACTATCACAATGACTCCAAGATCTCTTTCTTGAGTGGTAACAGCTAATTTAGACCCTATCATTTTATATGTATAGTTGGGATTATGTTTTCCAATGTGCATTACTTTGCATTTATCAACATTGAATTTCATCTGCCATTTTGTTGCCAGTCACTCAGTTTTGTGAGATCCCTTTGTAGCTCTTCGCAGTCTACTTTGACTTTAACTTTCTTGAGTAGTTTTGTATCATCTGCAAATTTTGCCACCTCACTGTTTACTCCTTTTTTCCAGATCATTTAGGAATATGTTGAATAGTACTGGTCCCAGTACAGACCCTTGGGGGACACCACTATTTATGTCTCTCGATTCTGAAAACTGACCATGTATTCCTACCCTTTGTTTCCTATCTTTTAACTAGTTACCTATCCATGAGAGAACCTTCCCTCTTATCCCATGACTGCTTATTTTGCTTAAGAGCCTTTGGTGAGGGACCTTGTCAAAGGCTTTCTAAAAATTTAAGAACACTATATCCACTGGATCTCCCTTGTCCACATGCTTGTTGACCCCCTCAAAGAATTCTAATAGATTGGTGAGGCATGATTTCCCTTTACAAAAACCATGTTGACTCTTCCCCAATAAATGATGTCCATCTATGTGTCTGACAATGGTGTTCTTTACTATAGTTTCAACCAGTTTGTCTGGTACTGAAGTCAGGCTTACTAGCCTGTAACTGCTGGGATTACCTCTGGAGCCCTTTTTAAAAATTGGTGTCACATTAGCTATCCTCCAGTCATTTGGTGCAGAAGCTGATTTAAATGACAGGTTACAAACCACAGTTAGTAGTTCTGCAATTTCGCATTTGAGTTCCTTCAGAACTCTTGGGTGAATACCATCTGCTCTTGGTGACTTACCTTTGATTATTAAACAGTACGATGACCTTTAATCTTTCTAAATTGTGTTTCTTATCTTGTACCCAGTGCCCATCTGTCATGGGGTGGTCCCCTGTGAGTCTCACACACCTTATAGACAAACCACACTCATTCCAGGCCACCTTCACCACCACTTTATTATAGTATTCTAGCAGGCTGTTGCCTGTAGTACTATAAACATATTTACAAGTCCCAGTCAGTTCCCCCTCTTACTGCTGGGGAGAAAGGTGGTAGTGGTGGTAGCCTGTCCTGTCCTGCCCTGCTTCCCTTCGCGGGCTTCCTTCTTCTCTATTTATCTGATCCCAGCTGCTCTGGTTGCTTCTTCCTCTAATTAGCCCTTCAACTGTGGCTACTTGTTAATTGATCCTTTATATAGGTCCCAATTAACCCTTGTTGGTGGGGATTTGAATGACAGGGTACTGAGTCAATTCCTGACTCAGAACCCCTGTCAGACCATCTCTACAATCTATCTGTGAAGCCTCACTGAACCATGTCAAGGCAACTGTATTTGGGTCCTTAGTAATGAATAGCAGCTTTTGCCAGGGTAATCCATAGAATTTTTTCTGTTAACACTGAAAGAAGTTGGGAACCTTAGAAGGCATAAAACTCAAAGTTCATAGAGGACTTATTATGACACTTGTCTTCATGTGACCCTTGTGTGACTGGCAGCCATCAGGAGAAGAGGGAGAGAGTGTCCCAGAGACCCTTTTAATGTCCTCCTTTCTCAAGGTTTCTGCATTTCTATTGTTTGTAGTATAATCATGAGCACCCTTTTTGTGGGACAAAAGGGGGTAAGTGGGGAGTCATAAAGGCTTAATGTCCACCAGAGTCAATGGGAGCTGTGTCCACGTACCGCAGGGCTGAGTTCCTAAGGAGAGAAAGCTGGCAGCAAATCCCACAAAATGGAAATGAGCAAAGGCTAAGTGATTTATGAGAGAAATCAGAATATAGCCCATCCCTGAGTGTCAGAGCAAAAGGCAAAGGCAGATGAGAAGTAGCTGTAGTTGTAACAGGACAGAGAAAAAAAATGTCAAGAGTAGTAGAATCCAGCTTGCTTTGAACTGGAGAAAGGGGGAAAAGAAAAGGAAAAAAGAAATGTAAAACTTACTAAAATCATGGAAAAGGTCAAAGGAAGAAGGGAATAGACAAAGAGTTCCCCCTCCCAACACAGCCTCAGCAGTTTGCTCTTCACATAGGAATGATTGCCCCGGGACTGCTGAGCAGGAAGCTGCCCCAGCACTCCCATGGAAGGGAGCTCCTAGACATGGCAGAGGAGACACCTGTTGCCTGAATTTTTTGCAAAGGGCAGAGTACGGGGACAATGCCCTCTCCTGCTGCTCTATATCTACCCCTTTCCCATGCATAGATTCAGAACTACACAGAGGGCTCCAGGAAAGTGGAGACAGTTCAGTAAGAGGTGGCTGAAGCCTCATCACCTTTTGCATGGGAAGGCCACATCTAAAGAGAATTATTTCCCCCATGAACAGATCACAGTGGGGTGATTGCTTCCATGACCAGACACTACAAGGCAATACTTCATTTTTCAGCCTAAACCCAAGTGAGGAACATCTCATAGTCTCTCAGATGCCAGGGCCTCGCCTAATCTGTATGGATCTGTGCTTTTCAGTATTATCCACACTAAACACAAAGCTAATATGTAAAAAAGCAGTTGAAACTTGCAGCCATTTAACCAACCTAATTTTGTTTTATTGGGTTTGATCCTGCAAGCTTTCTGAGTGACACCTGGAAGGAGCGGAGTGCCATCAACTCCCACTGACCTCAATGAGAATAGAGGGCACATTGATCTTTGCAGGGTCAGTCCCTTAGCAAACAAATTAAATTAAGTCCCATCCATCTTGTCTGGATGTCTGCATTCCAGGCATTTCAGAGTTTTCTGCAATTTATTTTCATTGTCTAAAAATGATGAATTTTCAGGAGTCATTATCTTCATCAAAAACAACCTGTTCTAATTAGATACTGTTCATTACAAGAATGGTTGATGTTAATCTGTGCCTGGCTCCAAACGCTTATGGTGAAATAATAAAGACATTCCTAGGAAATTAAATATGTTAATGCTTGACTTTTTTTAACCTTTATGTTAAAAGGGACTTATTTTAACATACCTGTATCTTAAAATACAGACCGAGACAAAAGACAAGACAATAATGCAGTGAAAATGTATCTAGCTTAAATTGATCATAGAGTACACAAGAGGCTAGTATTTCAAATGCATCTTTTTTCAACACCTTGTAGCAGCTGAATATCTTTGGAAAATGTCAAGTTATCTGTTTTTATTACTTTCCTAAGGTAAAGGCTACTCTGTCTGCATACAATGTCAGCTTTTCTCCTTAGACTGATGAGGATTGAATGGCCTTTATGAGAAGACAGTTTAATAGCAGAACTCTCCCATCTTCGTGACAGTATAGAATCCACCTGAATTTATAGATGTTTTTTTCAACTAAACCCAAAGTATTTTTATTTTAAATGTACAGCTTAGACTTTAAAAACGGAGGTTTTTTATTTTAAAAACAGATCTTGATTTTCATAAGGGGACAATATCTATTTGCTTTTATAAACTGGAGTTAATAGAACTAGCATTTAAGACAGATCCTTAGCTGGAGTAAATCGGCATAGATGCATCAATGGGAGCTGTGTTACATTGATTTACACCAAAGGAGGATTGGGCCCTTCATTTCTAAGAACAATTTGTGTTTATTTTATAGAGACAGTTTCATTTACTCAGATCAGAGCATTTAACCAGGACATTGCAATGTTAAGGTGGCCAGAAGGATTAGTTAATTCCTTTTCGTTATATTTTCTCTTATGAGAATGAGCTCTATTGAATCTACGAGGCCAGCCTTTTTTCACAGTGTATAATTCTTGTTCCTATGTTAGAAAGAAAATTGAACAAGAGCAAACAGGCACCAGATTAATCCACTCGTGTCAAAAAAAATTAATCAAGGATAGAAAATAGGAGAAAACTGATTCTTTCTGTAATGACCTTTAAATTGTAATGAGGAGGGTGGTGAAAAATGAATAGCTGCTTTATAGCACTCTGAGTGCTGTTGTCTCATTATCAATCTTAATGTGAAGAATGGAAAAATGATTATATCAGTAAAAATTAATATTTGGGGCTAAATTACAACAGGCATAGGGGGATGGCTCAGGTGCTTGGAAAGGGGAGATGTCTGAAACAGTAGTACATCAAAACACACTACTGAACTTTTAATGTGCGGTAGCAGTGTCCACATGGCCAGTTAGTGTGCAGCAAACTAGTACACTGTAGATTTACATCCTGGCTTGCTGTAAGCTAAGTCTCCATTTAGACAAGCCCATAGACTCAAAATTCAATCACAGTCCACTCCAGTTACACCATCTGTATCAATATTTGAATTGTCTCAGTCCAGTTCGTAGTGGTTGGGTCTCTTCCTCACAAAGACCACCATCATCATCAGAATGGGAATGAATTGTCTCAGAGACCAAAGACTGAATTGCTAAGAATACTAAACTACACTCTCACCTGCTGGAGATGACAGCTGAAGATATGGTGTTGGGGAATTTAGCACTGGTGCTGTCTATTTTTACCTGTTTTGTAGGGAGATGGAGGACTTCCGTTTCTAGGGGTCTCTGTCTGGCACCAATCACAAGCAGTTAATTTTCATTTAAAATACCTTTTTTAGAGAATTATCACCAATATTGTCATATTTACTATTAGAAGTAACTTAAAACAATTGCCTCGCAGTCTGCTAATTAAACCCCCAAACATACAGAAGTTCAAACCTTGATGACCAAGGAATGGCAGAAATCATTGTTACTTGAGAGTATCAGAATGATACACAGCAGTGAGACTGAGTGCTTTCTTTACCCACAGACCTGATAAAGGTCAGTCTATATAGGATAGGAACTACCCTGCATTAAAGGAGTCAGTGTGCCATTTGAAGAAGAATATACTTTTCTCTCTCATAATAATGCAGTAATTGAAGCCTGTGAGTTTAGTGCTTTTCTGTTCGTCACAGACCAGTGTCACTGTCTATAGAGGCTATCACATGATGATTACAATAAAATGTAAAAGTAAAGGCTGGAAATAAAATGGGACTTAGGTACCTAGCTGTCTAGGTGCCATTGAAAAGCCCTGCCAAAGTGGCAGGCCAATATTGTCAAGCCTTGATCTGCAAAATTAGGCTGCAAAATTAATATTTGGTCACCTAAGCAAAAGCGACACAGAACCCACACAGCAGCCATAGGCATCCCTAAGTCAGGCCTTTTAAGCACCAAGATATTTGAAGAGCTTTATAAAATGATACTGAACTACTCCAGATCACTGTTTACATGATTTCAGGAATTTTTTTTCTCCCTAAAACCGAAGCCCAAGATTTTAAAAAATGAGCCCCTAATGCCAGATTTTGAAAGTGTTAACTCCTATCACATCTCTAATTTTGGTGAACCTGATCTGAGTTTCAAGGTACTTGGGTTCTGTTTTGAGTGAATAAGGACAGGTGTCTGGTTTGTCTTGCAAGTTGTATCAAACAAAGTAGTTTCACATGCTTTTTAGCCCAGCACCAGCCAAGATTTGGACCCCAGTTCTTCAAGTGACAGTGCATGAGGTGACCTGCAGGAGGGGGCTCCCTGTGGGTACACGGGAATGCCCATCTGAAGTCAGTTGCATGGTTGGGCCCTTAGAGGTTTCTGATGAATTTTGCTTTTAGCTTGAGCTCATTTGACTCCAAGGGAAATGTGGATCATATGGCTGACTCTGTGGGATTTCTACTTGAACCTTCAAATAGACTTCTGATTCTTTCAGCTCAATTTCTACTGCCTCACTTATGTTAGTGATCTTGCAATGGTATCTGTGTGAATGGATCTCTGTGCCATGCAGCTGTCCGGTGAAGTCAGTGGAGTCTACCTGATGGATGTGAGCACAGGATTGGGACCTAAAGGAAGACCACAAAGAAATTCTCTTTTTTTTTTTTTTGGCAAATCTTAAAAAAGAAAACTCAGCACAAATTCCACAAATGCCTTCCGCCCCCAACACTTTTCTGTGACTGTGTGTGCTGTTGTTCAGGCAGGTAATATTCAGACTGAATTCAGATGATACACTTAAAAAAAAAATCCAATCTGTTGAATTACTGGTAGTCCTCCTTTCAGTAAGCACAACCCAGTTGATTCCCCCCTCCCCCCCCATATGTGTGTGTGTGTGTTTTTCCTCCCTTGTAAAATGCATTTTAAGTACAAATCTAGTGGCAGGTCAGCTTTGTTCTTCTGGTTGATAGAACAAGGTTTAACAAGTTCACGTTGCAAATGAATGTCTCTTGCTGTAAGCTGCTGGCAACACTTTTTATCTTTCAAGCACTTTGTAGAGGCTCAGGAGATGTACAGTCAATTAGATTTCATTTCCAACTAGTTCCATACTTCATTCTTTCCTTAGTTCACAAGCTAGTCATTGGGGAAAATACTTTCCACTGGGGTATTGCCACAGATGTAAGAAGCTTTTCCAGAGAATCTGATTTACTAATTTAGTTCAAAATACTTTACACCTTTTTGTAACAGTGAATGGTGTGTTTTTTTTCCAGTCAGGCTTTCACAGCACAAACAGCATCACCTCAAAACTTATTGATAACTGTGTGTTCCATCAGTCTCAACCTCTAGCACAGCTCTTGTATATTAGCAAAATAAAGCACAGTATAGTGCAGAGAACGAGAGGTAACTTAAGCAAACACATCTAAGCACAAATTATATATCTGCTTCTAAGAACGGTCTTGTGGTTAAGGGACTGGACTAGGATTTAGGAGAGGTCACAATCTCTCTGTGTCTCACTTCTCCAGCTGTAAAATGGGTATATAAATCATTTTCTACTACTCTTTGTCCTTCTCATCTATGCTTGTCTATTACAATTGTATAGCACCTGTTACAATGAGTCCCTACTCTATAAGGCAACTAATAATAATACTGTGTCAAGCCTGAAACACACATTTAAAACAATGTACCTGGATTTGGGGGGCAGGGGTTGTTCTACATTTAACTGTTAAAGTTTATGATCAACAGCAGGCATTCTAGAGTCATTCTCTGCCAGAAGCTCTGCCACTGGAAAAAAAAATCAGTGGTGATAAAGCATGAGACTTTCAGCTGAATTATTATCACCAATAAAACTCTTAAGTGCATTCTTTTAAACAGCACAGTTTTAGTTCAGGAAACAGCGGTTCATACCCCTCATCATTTTACCCAACAATAAAATTAATGGAAATATAGAGCATTTCTTATAAGACCTAAGGAGCAAGTCTTATAAGACCTAAGGAAATAAGGCTAAATTCTGGACTGCGCCTCCAGTGAGGAACAGCACGGTGCGGGGGAAGGGAGTATAAAGGCAGATTATGAGGGGTTTCCCCAATGCTGTTATTATTTCATATTTATATTGCAGCAGTGCCAAGAAACCTCAGTCAGGAGTGTAGCCCTGCTGTGTGAGATGCTGTACAAACACGTATGAAGACACACTCTGTGCCAGGAAGAGCTTATTCATCTCAGCTTTAAAAATAACATTCAGTCTATAGTCAAGATAGCTTTAAATATTGATAGTCTCACACCTTGACTCTTCCTAAAAAAACAAATGTTTCCACCCCAGGAAAGCTTCTTTGTGTTGTCGACTTAGAAATAAGAGACCTAGTATCACATCCTGGCCTACACTCCAGCTGCTTTGCTCTGCCCTAGCAGCACAAAGGGGAAGGGGAAGACTCAGATGGTGTAGAGCAGTGGTTCAGGAGCCAAATTAGCGATCAACATTACCCAAAAGAGCCAGTCGTGTGAATTCATTGTTTCATTTACTATTTAAATATATTTCATATATATATATTTCTTACATATTATTCTCACAGCAACATGACTGACCAAGTATTCTACAATTGGTTAATAACATAGTAAAAGCCTCAGTCTGAGTATCACTGGTTTAGAGCCATGGTAGCATCTCCTACGTCAACGCCTGGTGCAGGAGGCTTTCCTGAGGGAAAAGGTCATGGCTGAGGATTAGCTATACCCCACTGATCACCATCTGACAGCACAGCAATTGAGATAGTTAGCAATTAGCCCGACGTAGAGGGAGACTGTTCTACTTTATTTGGCGGGCCAGTCTCAGGATCAAGGCAATGTAAAGGTCACTTACTACCACCTTTGTCCCCACTTCCCGGAGCTGTGCTGACCACAGCTGGGATGCAACCCAAGATTGGGGCTCCTTTCTACAAACAGAGGTTTGGAGTCTAGTCCAGAGGTTTGGAGTCTAGTTCATGACAGGAGTTGGCAACCTTCGGCACGCGGCCCATCTGGGTAATCTGCGGGTGGGCTGCGAGACATTTTGTTTACATTGACCGTCCGCAGGCACGGCCCTCCGCAGCTCCCAGTGACAGCGATTCGCCGTTCCCCGCTAATGGGAGCTGCGGGAAGTGGCGCGGGCCACAGGGATGTGCTGGTCGCCACTTTCCGCAGCTCCCATTGGCCGGGAACAGTGAACGGCGGCCACTGGGAGCTGCAGGGGACTGTGCCTGCAGACAGTCAACATCAGCAAAATGTCTCACGGCCTGCAATCAGATTATCCTGATCGGCCGCGTGCCGAAGGTTGCCGACCCCTGATGCATGACATGAATGCTAATAAATGCCGTGCTAGTTACAGTTCTGACATTGCTCATAAGCTCTACAGGAACTAAAAGTTCCCTGATAAACACATTTAATTAGAAGAGAGAACATCTTGCTATTATCTTAATATCCATTATATATACACATTTTTATTGCCACCAAAACACTGCCAATGTCCCAGCAAGTTCCCTAGGCAACAACTATAGTGATTTTGGTCAGGAACTTCATCTCTAATGACTTCAACTTTTGTCCTCCCCACATTAACTTCCCAAGGAAGCGATGAATCCAGATAAACCATCACCCCCATTTGTCACCACAGTCCATAGAACTCTGAGCATAATGTCACGTTTTATGACCAACTATCGTAACTTTAGAAGCACTCAATTAGAAAGTTAAAGGAAAAGCGTACTTCAGGTTTAAGGTCTAATGTCCATAAAGTTTCATAATTACATAGTCCTTGTCTGACTGCTCTTTATCCACTTATAGCACGTAAAAATTCATGACATTTTAATTAGCACAAGACCTACAATCACACTAAAAATATTAAAAACTTAGCAAACAAGGTCTCTGAGGGGTGCAGGAATTAAAATGGACCTGTTACATTTCATAACTAATAGACAGAAACATGCTTTTATAATCTGATATGCTTTTTTGGCTGGTATTAAGGATGTTGTAAAACACCATTGGGCTTTGAACTCTTAGAGCCTTCCTCGTGATCTCTGTTGCTCTGTTGTTGTTGTTGCCTTCCCCTCCCCCTTTATCTACTTGCAACAAGGTGAAGAGACCCACATTGGATCTGGCAGATCAGAGATTAATTACTTGGTCAAGTTTCCAGTCACTCATCGTCAGACAAATGGAAAGGACTTAGTGATTATTATTAATTATCTGTATTATGGTAGTGCCTAGGAACTCCAGTCATATTGTGCTACGTGCTGTACAAAAAGTTCCTGACCCAAAGATAGGATAAGAAGCAATGGGCTTAAATTGCAGCAAGGGAGGTTTGCTTTGACATTAGGCAAAACTTGTTAACTGTCAGGGTGGTTGAGCACTGGAATAAATTGCCTAGGGAGGTTGTGGAATCTCCATCATTGGAGATTTTTAAGAACAGGTTAGACAAACACCTGTCAGGAATGGTCTAGATAATACATAGTCCTGCCATGAGTGCAGGGGACTTGACTACATGACCTCTTGAGGTCCCTTCCAGTCCTATGATTCTATGAAAGAGCTTACAATCTAAGCAATAAGTAACAGGTATTGAGGAAGGCTTCCTGTGTGAGGGCAATCAAGACCCAAAGATCTGAACCCGTGCCCACTGAAACCCCCATAGAATTAAACAGGCATTAGATTTAGCCCTATAAGCCTGCACAAGGGAGCCTTATAAAAATAACTCACTAGCAGGCAGGCAGAAATGAGATTGGCAAGTTAAGTATGGCGGTATGGAGCAATCCATAAGAATGCTACCTACAATTCAACACTTTCCTGATTTTTTAGTGGAGCAAAAAGCTCTCCTCACACTACTTTTCATTTGGAAAGTCAGTGTAGCACAATCCCACAGCAACTGATAACAGTATACTTTTTAGAACTTAATGAAATATGCTGGATTTTGTGTCACCAGAATTCCACCAAGGAAGAAATCAAGATTTTTAGAACAAAAATGATTACAAGCAGGTTTATTAAAATCTCTTCATGCAAAATGGGTTGTCCACTGTCTATGCTGTGGTGCATCTCTCTGAGGCCTCGTACCTCTAAAAGAAAATACTTCACACACCTCAGGGCAGATGGTTCTTGTCAATTTGCAATGCCACTTACATGGCACAGAAAAGTGACCTCACATAGCAGTTGTTCAATGGCTCCTTTGGGGAGAGCTCAGGGAGCCTGAAGACATAGGACATGATGATGTTTATATGGAATACAACTAGTATTATTAATTACAACTTGGCAGGCTTGTATTGCCAGACCAAGCCAACGGCATTTTCTGGCTTCAGTTTCTGGTCTGTTTTTGGCTTCACACTGGATCATATTCACTAGAACTCTGTGCTGCTTTTACAGAATTTTGGCAGCACATTTTGTCCTGTTTCCTTTTGCACCCTTCAAATTTTGTTTTATTCCCCAGGGTGATGAAATCCAAAGCAGCATCATTCTTGCTGTGCATTGTAGCAAGGCGAGGCACTCAACAGTGCAGCGCCTTCTGCTGGTCAGTCCAGGAATTAGCTCATCCAGCTGAGGAGCACCCTCCTTCCGCCAGTTTCTCGCCCTCGGTTACCTGCCCTGTTGTCTCCACCACCTCTGGCCCTGTGTCCCTCCCAGACCCCGGTGCCCCTTACTTTGGGGTGCTGCCCCACAGCAGTGCCCTCCACACTCTGGGTCTCCCCTCCCAGGGGAATCCCAACCCCCTATACCCACCTTGCCTCAGTGGCTACTGCCAATCGTCATCTAGCCCCTTCTCTCAGGGGAAATTGCAGTCTGAAATGGCCATGCATCACTGTCAAGGGGGTTGGACCTGCTGCCTTTTCTTGGCCTGGCTGCCTCCCTGCAGCCCTAGTACCTCCTCAGGCCTTTGCTGCAAGGCCTCAGCCTGGGAGGTCGCCTGGCCAGAGCTCCCCAGCTCAGCCTGCACTTTTCCAGTACTGCTCTGTCCACGGTACCCTTGTCTCTACCAGGCCTCTACTAGGTCCTTCTTGCTCCACTGCATAAAACTGGTATAACATATTGAAGAATTGTGCTCACTGATTTCAAAACATAATATTTTCATAGAGTATGTTAATATTCAGTGCTATTGAGATACTATTACATTATTTCAGTAAGTTCAAATCATTAACATTAAGATGTTTTTCAACTCCAGTAGAAGCCTGAGGCAATCTTGATTCAGATTAGGAATTGACACAGTCTGATTTCCTGAAAATGAAGTCAAGGAGTCTTTTGGATTAGACTACAATGGAGACAGAAGCTCATTTGCAGCCTATTTACTGTTCAGCTCCTTTGCAATCTCTGTGCATCCATTTCCTTTCGCACTAACATATTTCTTCTCTCTGACAAATCAATTTCAAATACAAAAATCCTTGTTTCCAAGTGTTTAATATGGTTTCCCATTGTGCTTTAGAAATGCCCAATTCTGTTCAATATCAACAGCTCTAAGCATCTCTTTGAAAGAGTTGTCCGATTTGCTGGTTATTTTCTTTTCTCTGTAATCACCAAGTCAAAGCACAGTAGAAAAATTAACTCTATATTTGAACATAATACCTGAACAAACACATGTGGATTTAGATCAAATGAGCTGACTGTAAGCCTTCCTGTTTCAAGGGCAGTCCTGGAACCACTGTATACCTGTTAGTGCCAGTGAAAATGGAAATCCTTCCAAAGTTCCCAGTACATCAAGTTTTACTTCTAATTCTAAAACAATTACAAATTAAGGCTTAATAAATAAACAATCTGGGCCAGGTGGATGGTTTATTATAGCAACTATGTCAGGAGACCACATGTCCAAATGCTGAGGTATTAAACCTGTAATGTCTAGATTTTGTTAGTGGTTGAGGGGTATACATAATTTGGTTTAAATACCAGCCAAGGACTCATACTCTGGCAAACAAGCCAGAGGAACTGTAGTGGCCATTTCCAATTGTGTCTCTTTCTTGAATGTGGCCCAGGTTCAGAAAAGTGCTTAAGAACATTTATGTTGAAGGAAGCACATTGACTTCAACGGATCTTAAGCATATGCTTAAACTTCAACATGTCCTTAAGTCCTTTTCTGAACTGGGGCTTGTATTTGCAATACAAAGAACTGATCAATGCACATTCTCGTCTGGATTCTTTGTGTACTAAACGGACGTTTCTCATTTCATTCTCCTATCATCTTGTTGCCAAAATTTTGGATTGTGAAATAATGTATATTCAGATAAATGCAGCTTCTGTTCCAGGCCTGCTCCTGCAAAGGCGTATGCATATGAGAAACTTTTGAGCAAAGCTAAGGAAGTGAATGTCACTGCTTAAAGTTAAATGCCTAAGCAGTTCCAGGATCAGGCCCCTAAAATGGGCACTTATACAGTTTTAAGATAGGTGAATACAATATTGTATATTTGCATTGCTTTGAAGTAAGCATTCATGGCCTGCAGTCACATCATCTTGTGGCCTCTGTTGGTATTACAGCACAAGCAGAGAGTAAAGTAAGGGGGTAGAGAAGGGGTAGTTTAGGAGGAGAGGAACACAGATCCCCTTCCTTTGCTGAAAGCAGAGGGGAGTTCCCCTTCCTTGGTTTGGGTAAGGAGCAGTTGCCCACAACTCCAACTCCTCCTTGTCTGGGATGGTGAGAGCTCCCCCTTCTGTTTCAGTCTGCTTGAACCACTGAGCACAAGCTAAACAGCGCTGGGCTCTGGATGGGTGTGGGTGACCTCCAAAGGCCACCATAGTGCTGGTGCAGGAAGTGGTGCTGGTGATTCAGTAGGTGGCACTCTTGTTTCCGAGGGTATGTCTACATGCCATACATTCCAGTTTGTGCAGACATACCCAAGCTAGCTTTAATCTCAATAGCTTAGGTACTGAAGCAGTGAAGTCCATGGCAGCGAGCACTTCAGCGTGGGCTAGCACACGTGTAACTACCCACTGTTCCCAGCAGACGTGTACTGCCCATATTGGCCAATTTGGGTAATTGCATTCTACCCACCTAATATTTTACTTGGCGTTTCAGTTGGGTGTATCGTTGTTGTATTGAAAAGTGTTAATGGCTGCCATCAAGAGACTCTTGGATCCAAAGACAATCACAGATCTCTGTAATGCCTCATTAAACATTAGGTGTGCCAAGCACTCCTTCAGGATCAACAGAAGTATCAATCGAGCCCCTTAATGTAATAAACAGCTGAAGGTTTAGGGGGTTACCTCCTGGGGAACTAAGTCTCATGGTAAGTCAGAACTAAGTTGTGTGAACTGAGGGTTTTTCCTAGCTGCAAATGCAGGGGCTATGTTTGGAATGTGCTGTTGGATAAAACGAATGTATGCAAAGCTAGAGCCACAGGCCCAAATCACTGCCCAGTATTTTCTATGACGCGGACTAAATAAGAAGTGACACTGGTGATTAATAATCTTAGTGTGAAAAGGGGGATATGTAGGGACAGGATTTTATAATTGTACTATGAGAATTAATGTATGATTTGATTTCATCCTGCCAGCCTCCCTTTTTGAATAGCAGAAAGGAATGACCCTCTGGGACATTGGTAGAAATGCATCTGACAGACTGCCAGTGTCTGTACTGACCCTGGGCAGGGACAGACCAGAACAGTCCTTATGACTGATTATGGTCACCCTTTTGTTTTAGGATAAGTTATAATGTCTACTATGGTATTACAAATTAGGCACTCTAGTTAAATATACATTTCTTTGTTTTAAGGTTTAGCAAGTAAGAGACAGGATCTTGTATTGTGTCTATGTTAAGGAGATTAGAGGAACGTTGAAGGCCTGGGCTCCAATGTGAATTGTTTTGATTATAAGATTTAGGAAGGCTTGATTTACAATGTCTTTTGCTCTCAAAGGTCTCTGTAAAAGACTGTTTGTGTGAATGAGGAATGTATGCATCAGGAATAGATAAGGTGTGACGGCCATTGTTACAGCCAGATGTCAAGGAAGAAGGAGTGAAGAGACTTAACGACACCAGAGAACCATCAATGTGCATCCATAATGAAGGAAGGGCAGATTGACAACCCTGAGATAAGGCTGGCACCCCTAAAGGCAATTGATTAAATCGAAACAAGGACAGGATGACCTTCTTGGAGGTGTATTGGAATGTTTACATCAAATGATATCACCAATTCAGGAGTAACAGGTCATAAACTGACACAGAAAAATCCATAGACTTCAACAGAGAAAAAGGACTATAAGAACAGGGTGCTTTACCATGGGACTTTAGGTTCGTCTTGCCACTACTCCAGGAGCATCGGATCGCGACCGACAGAGCCCGGCTCCCCTCTGCGACCAATCTGACTGGCCACTAGATTGATCCAGACTCTGGACTGGTAACTATAATCATCAACTGGCAGGACTCTGTGTGTGTGCATGGTGTGTGTGTGTGTGTGTGTGTGTTTGAAAAGCATATGCTAAGTGCTGTATTCTCAATAAATGCGGAGTTTTTGCCTTCTCCCCTATAAAGATCCCGTGTGCTTCTTATAAGTATAACAGCTAGAGTATCAGTTGTGGGTAGGAGGCAGAAAGTCATCTGAAAGAGTTGAGAGTATGACCCTGAACGGAAGCAACAGAAAAAGGCTTCTTGGGCACAGAACACACTGGAGTGGCAGACTTGGGGATTGCTGAGCAAGGAAACTCCCTGCTGTATTTTGTTGCTTCTGTGCTTAAGGAAATAGGTAAGCAAGATTACACCAAGGGTAGACCTGACTTTTTCCATTAGGATGGTAGCAACCCACTCAAGGTCCCGAATGTTGATCAACTAGTTGGGCCAAAGGAACAACATTATTATTCTTAATCTCCTGCCCCAAACTGTTGTGCAGCTCCACCCAGAACTGTCTGTATTTCAATGATACACAAAGAGCTCTCTGTGAATACGGGTTGTAAAGCTCATTGTGATTTTTGGACATTGAAAGCCATGTACAAATACAAGATGATAATTCAGCTGAATATTTGATGCATAAAGCACCACTGAGGACTTGTCTACACTACCGCTTAAGTCGCTGTAACTTACGCCACTCAAGGGTCTGAAAAAAAATCACCCCCATCCCGAGCAACATAAGTTACACCAACTTAACGCGGTGTCTACATCACACTCTCCTGCCGACATAGCTTCTGCCTCTCATTGAGGTGGAGTAATTACGTCAACAGGAGAGCGCTCTCCCATCGACGTAGTGCGTCTTCACTAGACACATTGATTCAGCAGCGCTGATGTAGCACAGTAGTGAAGACAAGCCCTGAGACTCTCCAACTGCCTCTCATTTATAGTTAGAACAACCCACTCGAATATTACCTGTGCTTAGAGCTGTTTGAAAGAAGTGTACTACTGCTGTAGCCATGGGGTGGGGGGAAATCATAATTTTGCTAGACTGATGAAAGTAGGGGAGGAGGAAAGTGTTTAAAAAAATTAATTTAGGCTGCACTCAGGCTTGGTGGCTTCTAGGAGAAGTTAATTGAACAAAAATTCCATACCAGGCAGGCAAACAACCTTGGGACATCCCACTATTGATATGGGGACATAGGACACTCATTTATTTGGCAACACTGATAAAATGTAGGGTTCTTGCATTTAGCTCTTTATTTTAAAGCTCTATGAACCAAAACTTGATAACACCCAAGTCGATTGCAAAATTTTCCATTGAATCCAACAGGACCAAAATTGAGCACTAGATAACAGAAGGGAATTGTATACAAATCACTCACAGCTAGTTGGTGATGACAAGTGGGCTGAGAACTTATTACTGTCAACATAATACTGGCATAGAGAGTTTGTATCAGCTTCCCCTAAAGGTGAGGAATTCAACATTAAGACTATCTATTATTCAGCCAGGGTTAGGGAAGAATAAACAAAATATTTTTAGGAAATTCTTGATGGGTTTCTGTGAAAGTCAACAGTTTCAGGGAAATCAAAAGGGAAATCAAAATCAACCTTTAGAGATGATTGAATAATGCTCCCATTCCAATTTGCAGATTGACTGAGTGATGTTAAAGACATGTAAAGCTTGTTGAACATTTTTGAACATATGTAATGCTAGTTGAAAATCAAGAACTACTTCTCACTCTAGGAAAAAAAAATTAATTATCATTGCCAGTGAAATAGATTGCTATAGATTACAATCAGAAAAGTTCCTCCTACAATGTTCCTCCTGCTAGACACAGTATTATATGTTTATAAGATACATTTTCTAAACCTCTGGTGGGCCTTGAGGAGCCCTTGGCAGTATGGGTTCTGCAGGAGTTGCTGTCAAGGTGCTGTAGTGAACTAGAAAGAGCCAAGGCTATTCCAGAGGCATAGGCCCTCTGTCAGGGCCGGCTCCAGGCACCGGCCGAGCAAGCTCGTGCTTGGGGCGGCAGATTCTAAGGGGCAGCATTCCCTCCAATCCTTTTTTTTTTTTTTTCTTTTCCGCTCCAGCCGCCCTCTAGGGGGCGGCAGCGCAGAGGAGGGGAGCGCCCTGCTGGGAGCGGGCTGTGCACTCCGTCTGCCCCAGCTGGTGCCAGGTCTGCAGCAAACCCAGCAGGGCAGCCGGCGTCCTTCCCTCCCCGCCGACCAGAGCGGTGCGGAGCCCTCCCGGCAGGCGGCGCGGCGGGAGGTGCCGCGTGGCGAGCGCCCTGCTGAAGGAAGCCCTGGCCGCCCCCCTTCTCTCTCTCCCCCCTGCTCCCTCCCCCTCCCCCCTGCTAGCCGGGGCATGCACTCCACTGCCCGGGGCACGTCTGCAGCGCAGGGAGGCCCCCCTGCACCCTGGCTCCGGCCGCCCCGCAGGTTTTTTTTGTTTTTTTTTGCTTGGGGTGGCAAAAAAGCCAGAGCCGGCCCTGCCCTCTGTGCGGCTTCCCCCAGATCTGTATAGATTTCAGAAGATATGCTGATTTTCAGGATTTTGCTCCTTCGAAAGTGGGTTGGGTTGGAACAAACACTACAAATGAATCTCTGTTGGACAAATAAGAAGAAAAATTGGAGATGGCAAATTTCAGTATTTTCCTGTCTCCTGCATGGAAATAATAATCAGGGGACAATATGGCCCACAATTTGTTTGAATATGGCATTGGAGTCAAAATGAATCAGTACCAACACTAAAAATAAAATACAGTAGAACCATGAAGATGAATGTGGTAGGCAAAAGCAAGACACTGAAGAACTGCTGGCATGACTTAAGACAAATAAGACCTACTAGATAGCTAGCTGCAGGAGACAAGTCTGCACCACTCTGCATCAGTGTCCTCCATTTTGGAAAAATTATGACTACCCTAAAGTGTTTAGTATTGCCACAGTTAATAATGAAGCAAGTAACAAAGCATCAAAACACTACTGTCAGTAGGCAATTTTTCATTAACAGGCAAAAAGCAATGATATATGTAAATATATAATATTACAAGAAGCTGCTTCTGTGAATACAAACCTTCCAAAAAAGCTATTTTTTTCAATGAAAGTTTTGCCATTAACTTCAATACAGTCAGTATTTCATGCAAAGTAACGAGAGGGAATCTGAGTTAAGGAGCTCATTGAACTCCTGGGTTTAATTAAGGTAAATAAAACAAGATATACATAAAGACAAAGATACTAAAAGATCAGAGAGTACTAATCTTTGTAAAGCAACGAACAACAAAAGATCACTCTATGTGAAAGCAATTAATAAAAAGAGAAGATATTTGGATGAATTCTGTGCATGGAATTTGTCTTATGTACATTTGTTTAAGAAACATCCATGTGAGCAGAACCTTCAAATGAGTCAGTAGGAAACACTACAAGGAAAAAAAGCCCTTCAAACTTGGTCAAAATAAGTCTGAAGCTTTTTTAGATTTGTCTTGTAGGTTAGGTTTGTCTTAGGTTTTGCCATAGCCCATGACACTGTAAGATGGCATCGCAACACAACATTACAATCTTACAATGACATGACAAATCTTTCACAATGTTGTTATGCTCATAGGAGGAGTTCTCTATGCAAATTAAGTTCAATGCTTTAAAAAAAAACCCTAACTTTTTTAAGGATGCAGGACATGCAAAAAATGCCCTGTGGAATTCTGGACATGTAGCAATCTTAAGTATAACAGTCTGTTAGGGTAGGTCTTCATTGCACAGTTAACCTGGGTAATTATCACCCTGGTCTGACCACCTGGGTTAGCCTTGCTCGGGAGCTAGCATCCCCACTGCAAAACCCTATATGTGTGTCTGGGTCCTCATTATTTCTGCACTCACCCTAGGGTCATATCCCACAGTCCCTTGTACTGAGATGCTCCATTCTTTCCCAGTCAGTTGTATTAATTGCAGGAGAACCTGACAGTTCTTTGGGGAAAATTGTGGGCAAAGCCTTGATGCACTATCAGCACTTGAGTGATTTAGCCTGTGTCCTTACTGCAAAGAGGGCTAATTCCAGTCTGAGTGGCAGTGGACCCCTGGCTCTAACTCACATGTTCAGCCAAGTAAACTAGCCTGAGCTTAAAGCACCTCCAAACTCAGGTCAGATTTTTTTTTTCCTGTGGGGATGGTAGGTGGGTCAGGATAAAACTCAGGTAAGAGCCCAGGCTAACTGTTCAGTGAAGACATACTCTCATAGTAAGTAAGAGGAAGTGGTAGACACAGATGTAAGTTCTCCTCCTAAATGTAGTGTAGACATTATATTTTCTTGTTAGCCCACAGCTGTGTGGTGATTGCAGAGTTGGGAAAATGGATTAGGGTGGAATTACTAAGAAATTACTAAGAAAACACAGATAATTTAGACCTACATTTATGTAGACTGGGTACTTTGCCACCAATATTTTACCAGCAGATAGCTTTGTGTTCCTGGTTATAATCAGGGGCAATATGAATGTGTGGGAAATCTATGGACTCAAGAATTTAATTTCTTTCTGTGGATTTCCCACATTTTTTTCTGGATTCTACCAGATCTAAACAATAGTTCTCTTAATGAAGTGCCAAATTCTGCTCTCAGTTGCACCTCTGCCATCCCATTGAATTTTGTACAGTCCTATCAAAGTATTGGCCAGCAGATCCATTCTGGACTAAGAGCTATTTAACTAACCTGACTGCCTAAACTCAGTTTTTGACTTAAACCCCACCCCATGTGAAGAGTAGTTATGACACTGTGCAGAAAAGACTGAGTGCCTCCAAGGCAAATGCTCTGGCTCCCTGGAAAGAGAGCTGGAGATTAAATCCACTCTTCTTTCCACTCATAAGAGTCGGTGCTCAAAGCACAGGCATGAGTCTGTGCCCCACCACATGCAAACTGGACCTGTTTCTGAAAGCTATAAAATGCTACAGTGACCACAGGGCTACTACTGAGAGCGACACTAAGGGAAATATTGACAAAAAGAGCATTCCCCCATTTACTTTATCATACATTGACCCAGTGCATGTTCAAGAAACCACCAATCACTCAGTGCCAGCCATCTTGGCAAAAGGGAGGAGTTTGCTCTGTTAAATTCATAGGGATTTCACTGCTGCTATCCATTTTGCATGGAAGGTGCTCAGATACAACAGTGATGGGCCGTAGTATAAAACCCTAAGCTAGCTAGCTAGAATTACTCTATTAGATTAGGTTAGAACTTCCCTTCCTTCCCCTTCTGAATAATAGAATCCAGGAGATGGTGGCTAGTTAACAAAAGCTCACCCTTTACAACACTCTAGACCCATTCCAAACATAGACTAGGGTGTGCAGCAGAGACAGTACAAATCATGCTGACGTGATCATCACTTTAAGTGTAGCCCTACAAGCAACACTCTACTCTGTTCATCACGAGATGCGGCTGCAGGATAAATTAAAGAATTAGAGTTAGTTTACTTTTGGTTAAGGGAATACTGTAGATATGTGTTGTAAAGAAAGGCCCACACTAGTAAGTAGAAGGAAGGCCTTGAACATAATGAGTTAAAGCCAAAAGGAATGAAGTAGGGAGGATGTCGGTTTCAAAGAATAACTAATGAGATAAGGGGAAGTTTCTAAAAACAAGGCCTCTGACTGATAGGCGTTGACTGCAGATGGTTTTCAATAAGAAAAAGAATCTGTCTTAAAAGGAGCCAACATGGACCTTCCCAGTGTTATCTCCTACATGAACCCAGATGCACCGAAAAAGATGTTGGTCAGCAGGAAGGAGGGGAAGAAATAAGGAGGAAAGACCTTGGGGGAAAAGGAGGTTGTACATCTTATTTGGATTTAAATGAATAATTAGGGTGAACTGTCTCAAATAAGTTGTTAGCTAAAGTGGTAATTGGCTATGGCATCATTTGTTTGTTGAAGGGTATAAAAAGAGTTGTGAATTGGAAGGTTTTTTGTCAGACCCAACCTGATCATGCTGGCACACACCAGGATGAGATGGTTTTCCCTAGGTCTGGCCTGTTTTGTAAGTATTGATCACACACTTCTGAATACTTTATTACTGTATTGGGTATACTGACTGCTTATTTTTAGGCTGTTAGACACATTTAGAGCAACTATATAAATACCATTTGGACTTTGGACTTAATAAAAGAATTTATGGTTAAATTAGTCTTTGGTGGTTTCTCATTAATGTTAGTTACAAATATTATTAATAATTCCAACAGCTGCTGAACTGCTTGGAGGACATAGCAGGGATAGAGACAATCACTTTAAGTTTAGTTGTTGCAGTAGTATTGTACGGCAGTCACATTTGCTCATGCTTAATGGAGAGAATGCATAACATGGCAATGGACAACTATCCTACTTCACACTGAAGTCAAAGGGACTCCACCTGGACAGAAACATCTGCAGGGCCTGGGACCTAAAGTCCATTCTAACGGACAGCATCAGTCTCTCCTTATGAACATGTCTCAGCCCTGAACAGGATAAGTTCTGGATGAGTTGCATTTTTTTATTAAAATATTTTAGGTCTCTTTAAATTTGCCTTGAACAGCCTTGGCATATTCCAAAACAAGGTTGACATTATAGCCTTCTGTTTCCCTGTAAAAGACTGGGTGTGCATCACCTTGTAGAAAGACTATAATTCTGACATGGTAAGAAATAATGTAGATTTAGTTTTAATTGTATATATGCACAGCATGAAGATGATAAGAGTTCTTTGTTTTTCTCCTGAGCTGTACTTATGTTACACTAGTTGGGAACAAGCTGATATTTTATTTTCTAAAACAAAACAAAGAAACCAATTAATATTTCAAAAAAACTGGGTAAATGTGCTGTTTACATGGCTGCCAGCTAAAAACCACTGGCCTCCCACAGCACATTTTACAGGGGTCTGTGAGTTTTCTATAAAACATGGTCTAAGCAACAGCAAAGGCAGTTAAATTTAATAAGCTTATAAATCATTTTGAACAGCCAGACTTTTGTTTTATGTGTAAGAGCCAAGCAGTCTACCTTCTCTCCACATAAATTCCACAGATCTGGAGAAAAAGCTCCCACTGATTTTTTACCTCAGAAATTTCTCAAAGATTTCTATTTTCTTTATATGAAAACGAGCTTTGGACTTGCTCATTATGCATACTGGAATCAGCAGATATTGGATGTGACTTAAAGCTGCAGTGCTTGCAACTGAGAAGATTAGAAGCTGTGGCACAAAATTGCAGAAAGCTGAAGGAGAAATTTGAGCTACCAAGAGATGAGTTATAAACTATTCTAAAGATCCTAAAAATGGAAAGCTGTGGGCAGTTATTTTCTGTCTGGAAAACAAGACCCAATTAAGTCTAAGTTTCAGCTTTTATCGATGCTCTTTCTGAGGGGCAGAGTTAAGGCGTTTTGGCCTACCATGACAGAATTTCTGTAGTTTCAAATGTTTGGATAAATGTAACCTTCATTATGAATTTCTTGGGTTTCTAATATGTTTGTTTAAAATTGCTGAAAGGTAACATTCATGCAACTCACTGATACATGTCTACAACCTTACCTTCATCTCAGCAAAGTGTGTGTGTAGGGAGTGGGTGGTTTAGAGATTGAGGTCAATAGCAGTGGTTGTCTCAGCGTCGAGGCAGCCAGAATGTACTGTGGCTGTCCCATGATAGTGTTACAATGGGCCTTGGATTATTTTAAGTGGTGGACAAAAGGTTTGTAGTTTTGGTTGAGATAACTCTGTGCAGATTTGAATGTTTTTCTAAACCATATCCAAATAATCTCTCTTGTGGTACATCTGTAAGAAAACCTGTTCTCCTGAGATTTCCAGACCAACTTTCAGACACAAGTTGTTTGAACAAGCATCCTTTGGGGGTTCCAAATCTTTGGAGTTTTCAAATATGACTCCCAATCCTGCAACTGGATGCATGCTAGCAAAAACAATTGTTGAATTGGGACCTTTGTTAGTTCAAAGTCTCTCTGAAAGCCTAAGAATATGTCTACAGAACTATAGTAGAGTACTCAGAGGGCAGGCGGCCTAGAGGTTAGCTCACCCAGTGTCCAGTCTCTCACCTCCCAAGAGGAAAGGCCTTCACTCCAGTTCCTAAATCTGGTATGTGGCTTATCCTCATCTCAGGTTTTCTAAACATCCTTACTCTTTCTTTACTAGACGGGGGTAGAGTAGAAATGAGGCTTATGCCCCTTCTTCAGTTGGTAGGGGAGTCCAGGCCCTGCCACTCCACCAAGCTCTGACCCAGGGCCCTATAAGAGACAACAATGTCAGGTTCTCTGGAGTGCCCTGGAGCTGCCTCCCTGGACTACTTCCTACCATCCGTCTCCCGCAAAGGCTCCAAATCCAATATAAGATAGCAAAAGAAAAGACAGCTAAACCTTCAGCCCCAACTGAGCTCAGCAGGTAGTCGTCTTCCTCACAGTGAGGCTTCTTCAGCACTGTTGTTCAGAAGCCCCCCTCAGGGTAGATCTGTCTTCCTCCCCAACCTTCCCCCTTCTTGTTGTATTTAATGGCGTCACAGACTCACATTCTGAGTCTATGACTGCCAGGTGCCGGATCTCATGATATATAGTTACAATCTTTCTCTCTTCTCAGTATTTTTTTTAAACTGTAGTATTGCTTTTTTAATGGTGCCTCATTTTCCTGATGCTCTTGCTAGGTATTTTAGTGTAAACGTTGTCACTTTTACGTGTCTGAGTTTCTCATATAAAATCCTCCTATCTGTTTTACACTCAGTTTCTTTGATCTTGCATGACTCACAAGCCCAATTTTGTGTTTGATAATTAAGGCCAAGTTAGCATTTGAGCCACAGTATCCAGTACATATTCAGAGTAGAGCTACCTCCCTCCTCCTCTCAGGTTCTTGCAGTATGTCAACATTTTCAATTCTAGGGCATACTTCATGAAATCTTTTTCTCCTTGTTTCTTTTGTCCATACTTCCTGCCACTTCTATGTTAGTTCATTTGTAATTAGATTTTTAGATTCCTGTTTACTTAGAGGGATCTCTGTCATTTTTTTCGTCGTTGTTGACAGCATTTTTTTGCTACTTTGTCAGCCACCTTATTTCCAGCTGTCCCTGCTATTTCAATGTGCTGAGATCCATGCTATTTCAAGGTTTACTCCCATCTGTGCCAATTCTGTTGTTAATAATAATATTTCATTAATTATATCATTTCTACTATCTGAATTCCCATTTTTGATAGCCAGTAGTCCCGATAAAGAATCTGACAAGATGACAGTGGAGCTAGGTTACATATCCAGTATAACACCAATATGATTCCAGTTAGTTCACCATCATAGCAGCTATAAAATTTTGTAGTCTTATGGATTTCTTTATTCCAAGTGCTGGGACACAGAATGCTGTCTCACTCTTCCATTTTTTTTCATCTTTAGACCCATCTGTAAATATTTGGCAGTGTTTGCCCCATTTATCACATATCAATTTGCTAAATTTAATCCATTTAGCTCTCCTTTTCCCCTTTTCATTATATAGGTTCACATTTGTATCAAAAGGGCATGATTTTCCAGCCATAATGCATTTTCCCATAAAGCATTTCTTTTTTCCCTCTTAGTTCTTTTGTCCATACTTTAATCCTATTGACATGAGGCATTTCTGGGGGTTTTTCCCCTGCCCTTCATTTTGTTCACTGAATTCCCAGTATTCTTTGTACATTTGTCTAGTGTTTCCATCTTCCCTGTTTCCAATAACTTTCGGGAGGAAAGTTAAGTCCAATAACTTCATCCTTAGCTGCAGGTGAAATGTAGCGTTATCTGTATTACACACAAAGGTGCTGTGATGAAGGCACCACATGCAGTGTGTAATGCCTGGCCTTGTATTGAGTCTAGCTGCCTTTAGTTCAGCATCAAAAACAAACTAATACTTGGCATCCGTATTCAATGTTTGGTCTCATTAATGCTCTAAAAAGCATTACCATTGCTTTCTTATCTGCACCCAAGGTGATTCTAGAAATACTTTAAAGTAGATTGAGTTTATCTTTACATTTATCTACAATATTTTCAATGTGATCCTTCCATGTTAGCTTGCTATTAAATGTCACACCCAGGAATGTGTAGCTTTTAACTATACCTATTTGTTCATAAAGTCACAGCTTAAAATCTTTTTAAATTTTCCTTGTAATGAATATCATTCCTTTAGTTTTGGGAATTGAAAATTCAATTCTCCACGTTTCCCCATTCCACGCTTTCCCTAATTGCTTCATTAATTCACTTCTCTGTTCTCTGTTTCTGTTTTTAGCCCATATGGCACAATCATCTACAAACAAAGATATGCCTATTTCTGCACTCATCCTTTTGTGAGATCATTTATCATTACACTGAATAATGTAGGGGTGATGACACTCACCTGTGGAGTGCCATTTATAAAATCTATGCTAGAATATGCTTTCCCTACTCAGACCTGCATAGTTTACTTAAGAAATCCTTTATCCACCTATATCAGGGGTCGGCAACCTACGGCATGCGTGCCAAACACGGCACACAAGCCGATTTTGGGTGGCATGCCACTGCCTGCCGCAGTCCCGGCCCCCAACCCCACTCAGCCCCCCCGCCCACCGCTCTACCCTGCGGGGGCAGGAGGCAGAAGCTTGGTCCTGTGGCAGCCAAGCTCCCCCCTCCCCCGCTTCTTCCCCCAGCGTGGTGCTTTCCTGCCCCTCCCCCTCCCTCTCCCTGCCGCCGATCAGCTGATCGCCCTTGCAAGGGGGAGGGGGAGCGGAGCTGAGCCGCAGCGTGCTCGCTGCTCCGTAGAGGAGACAGAGAAGAGGTAGGGTCAGGCCCTTGGGGAAGGGGGTGGAACAGGGCATATCCCTTCCAGCCCCCTGCCATGAGCCGCTCAGGGCAGGGGGCTGGGAGCACCCCCACAAGCCAAGCACCCCAGCCCTCTGCCCTCACCCCTGAACCCCCCCACCCAGCCTTCTGCCCTGCACCTCCACACACACCCAGCCCTCTGCCCTGACCCCTGAACTCCCCCCACACCCAGCCTTCTGCCCTGCACCCCCACATACCTCCAGCCCTCTGCCCTGATCCCTGAACCCCCCCCACACCCAGCCTTCTGCCCTGCACCCCCCCCCACGCCCCGCCCTCTGCCCTGACCCCATAACTTCTCCCACACCCAGCCCTCTGCCCTGACCCCTGAACCCCCCCTCAGGTCTAGGGTCCCGGCTGCCGGCCCCTTGCCAGCCCCCGCTCAGCCCACTGCCACCCTAGGTGAACAGAACCCCAGGCTGGAAGCGGGCTGAGCAGGCTGGCGGCATAAGATCAGCATTTTAATTTAATTTTAAATGAAGCTTCTTAAACATTTTGAAAACCTTGTTTACTTTACATACAACAAAAGTTTAGTTATACAATATAGACTTATAGAGAGAGACCTTCTAAAAAACATTAAAATGTATTACCAGCACGCGAAACCTTAAATTAAAGTGAATAAATGAAGACTCGGCACACCACTTCTGAAAGATTGCCTACCCCTGACCTATACTTCCTTCATACCCATGGATGCTATTTTATGCAATAAGCTCTCTCTCTATATATAATGTATCATATGCTTTTTCAATATCTAGGAAAGCTAATATCATATATTTTTCATTTCTCATACCTTTTTGTGCCTATATGGTCAATTGTACTCCTTCCCCTCCTGAACCCACTTTGCACATTGTATATAAGTCTATTTTTGCCTAGACATGATGTTAATCTTTCAGTCACCAGTCTTTCCATGGCTTTACCCATACATGATGTAAGGGGAATTGGCCTGTATACATCGGGTCTCGTTCACAGCTTCCCTGGTTTCCACATTGGGACTACAACCACATGTGTCCACTACCCTGGTAGCTCTGTTGTAAGTTTTGGTAATATTTTCAGACTCCCTTCATCCAGATGTTTTTTTTACTTTATCTATACCTTTTTGAAGTTCCCTCATAGTGAAAGTTTCCTTTAATATTGTATCCTCATCCTCTCAAATCTTCCAACTCTCGTGATTCTCTTAAATATGTTTCCCTTGTGCAGATTTCTACACTCTGATTTTGGTCATTACTAACATTGTGGAATATTTCTGCTAGGGCTTCCATTTTTTCTTCATTTGAGCTTTTTATCCCTTGTCCTTCTCCAATGAGTCCTGGTATAGAGTTGCTCTTACTCTGTATTCCCTTAATTTTCCCAATCTGCCTACATACCTCTGATATTTTAGTATCTTTATTTATTTTCCCATAATACTTTCTCCCGTTTTTTTTTTTTTTTTTTTTGCCTTTTTAATAGCTCTTTGGGCAATTGCCTTTTTTCTTTTATATTTCATTAAGTCCTCACTATTTATTGTATTTTTTTGATTTCTTTATATGCCTTGTTCCTTTCTTTAATTGCTTTTTTACATTCCTCATTCCACCACGGTACAGGGTGTATACCTTTAGGATGATATGATATTGCAGATATAGCTAATTTTGCTGCCATCATGATTCCCTTAATTATATTGCTACTAAACTCCTCAGAGTCATCACTTATACATTGTCTGTTAATATTTTCATTACATTTGCTTCTAAAAAGTTCCCAGTTTGCTTTTTTCATATCCATATTCAAGTAGGGGGCCTTCCTCCATCCTCAACATTGCCTTTACCATGATAAACTATCGGTACTGGGAAGTGATCACTTCCCCTTCCCTCCTCTTTATAGACTTTCCAGCTGCATTTGCTTGCTATATTACTTGACAGAATTCCAAGGTCTAGACAGGAGAGCTTTCCACTGGCTACATTATACCTAGTGGGTGTACCATAATTCAGTATTATAAATTATTTTCATCAATGAATTGTTCTAGACATTTGTCATTCTTATAATTTTTTCTACTTCCTCACAGTCTGTTATGGCTGTTTAGATCCCCATATATAATATATGGGCCTGTTGCGTCTTCAACTATCTGTGAGATCCTTAAACTCTGGTTTTCCACAGTGGTTGTAAACATTATATATTCTCAAAGACACAGATTTATTCTGCATTGGAATATTGATAATGCTATACGCCAGTGGTCCCCAACGCGGTGCCCGTGGGCACCATGGTGCCCGCCGGGGCATTTATGTGCGCCCGCCTAGTGCCCAGCAGGGGAGAAAAGCCGCGGCCCCGCACCTGACGGGGACAGAGAACTCAGGCTGCGGGCGCGGTGTTCTCCGTTCCCGGCAGGCGCGGGGCCGCGGCTTAAGCCGGAGAGAAGCCGGGGCCCTGCGCCTGCCGGGGACAGACAACTCCGGGGCTGCAGGCACCGGTGTTCTCTGTCCCTGGCAGGCGCGGGGCCCGCCTAGTGCCCAGCAGGGGAGAAAAGCCGTGGCCCCGCGCCTGCTGGGGACACAGAACTCAGGCTGTGGGTGCGGTGTTCTCCGTTCCCGGCAGGCGCGGGGCCGCGGCTTAAGCCGGAGAGAAGCCGGGGCCCCGCGCCTGCCAGGGACAGACAACTCCGGGGCTGCAGGCACCGGTGTTCTCTGTCCCCGGCAGGCGCGGGGCCCGCCTAGTGCCCAGCAGGGGAGAGAAGCCGGGGCCCCGCACCTGCTGGGGACAGAGTACTCCGGGGCTGCAGGCGCCGGTGTCCTCTCTCCTTGCGGCTTCTCTCCGGCTTCCCCCTTCTCTCTGGATTCATATTAAATATGATGTTTTTCACATTATTTAATGTACAAATACAAAATAAGCCTCGAAAAATTGTTGGCGCCCGCCACACTCTTCTGAAAACATGAATGCGCTACTGGCCACAAAAAGGTTGAGGACCACTGCTACACGCTATATTAAGTTTCTTTGCCTCAATTTCAAGATAATTTATTTTCCTTAATGAATGAACAAATTCCCCCTCCCCTTCCTACTTCTTTGTCTTGCCTATAGATGCTATATCCTAAGATTATGAAATCTAGTTTCTTATTAACCATGTTTCTGGTATATCAATGATATCAGGTTTAGTATTCTTATCAAGGATATTTTTCTTTATTTCCTGTACATGTGCTATTAGGCTATGTGCACTCCAACAGTAAATAATTAGTACCGTTCTCGTTAGCCTTCATTTAAAGCATTTCCTTCACTTAAAGCATGGAGTCATTCTACTGATAAATAGCTAACACATAGGTACTTTTCTGCTGCTTTAACCATAATTTTCATTTTATTTTTTCCCTGTGATGTGCAGCTTATTACTTCAGTCATAAAGGCTATAAATCTCTCTTTGTCTATACATAATCCACCTTCTTCTATTTTCCTCTGTATCATTCATTATATCCTTTCATTTATTCTGTTCATTTATTCATCTATCTCTTATTCCTTACTGAGTTTCCTTTCCTCTTCACCTTTTGATCTGAGATGTCTCCTAGTAGCTTCCACCTATGATGTTATTTGTAACTTTTGTATCTCTCTTGCTTGCTTTGCTGCTATACCACCTCCATATGCTGCACTGTGCTTTCCTCCACAGTTGCTACACTTTAATTCTGTCCCTTCCACACAATGGTCATAAGAGTGCTCCCCTCCATATTTACTGCATCTATTTGCCACATGCCCAAACCTTTGGCATCTGTAGTACCTCGCCGAGGGTGGTATATGGTTCTGTCCAAAAAAATCTAGTATTTTATTGGTACCCTCGCTGGAAGGTTTCTACTTTGAATGCTTCTAGCACAGCTGTTGATGGCTTTCTTTCCCCTCCTCTTGCTAATTAGCCACTTAGCATATAGTACCTCATCTTCCTCTAGGCCTTGTTTACTTCATCTTCAATCGTACAACCTCCTTTTATTTCCAGCAGTTGCTTCAGCAGATGGCAGCTTACTTTCACTTTTCTTAACAATTTAATCTTTAATAATTTCCCTACTTGTTCCTTGCTTTTACATTCAATTAATAGATCTCCTCCTTGCAGCTTTCTAGCTCTCTCTACATCTCCAGTGCTTTTTTTTAATCCACTCTGTCACTTTCAGAGGGTTTATAGCCCCTGTCTTCACATCCTGGACTAGTGATTTTATTACATTTACATTTTTCTCTTTACTCTTTCCTGTCTTTCTACCTGTTTCTTCTTCTAGCTCTGGCATGTCCACCCTCTTCTTTTTCCTAACCTGTGACCAACGTTCTTCTCTGCTATCTCCACCATCATTTTTTCTAGATTCATGTCAATATTCTCCATTATATCTTCCATCTCCCCACAAAGTATAGCTCAGCAAGAGCAGTCAGCCAGCCTTCCAGGGCTCTACCGACTCTCCCCCAGCCAGTGCAGCCCCCAGCCAAGCCAGTCCAGCCCTCAGACAGACCAGAGGGACAACCGTGAGATAGTTCCACCTCCCTGGACAGTGCCACTCTCACTGTTGTTCCTCTGGCAGAGTTGAGGCCACTTCCTTCCACTGTACCAATCCATCTCCTTTCAGAACATCTTGGGGACCATTTGCCAGGAGTTTCTCCAGTAGAAGCTGGCATAAAGCCTGGATGAATATGACCCCCATGTCTTTAAATTAGCCCCAGCAAAATGTTCTTGGACCTTATAGTTCATTGTAATTTGGTTGATTGTTTTTCACGGTACTGGAGGTGGCATTTATGGAATTCTTACCAAAGCCAATTCTCACATAAATTACATGCACGTCTTTGGGGGAAATGTGCTATGCAGCAGAAGGATTTCACAGGCACAGGGAAATATAAAGGAAATATAAAGGACACTTCCCTGTGCAAAATCCATTGAGTCTGGCTCATTGGTTTAAGACAGGGAACTGCCTGACTGAGGGGTCAATAGGGCAGGTTTCACTCTGTGTGTGTGTGTGTGAGAGAGAGAGAGAGAGAGTATTAATCCACTGTAGTTAATTGTAATGTTCCCTATTACAGTAGGAAATATGCAGGCTTGAAACTTTAGTATGATTCAATATATTCTCCAACTAACAAAATAAATCAGTCTTTTTCTGCAGTTTTATGACCACAGAGCTTTTGCATTTGCAAAGCTCACTTCAGTGCTGAGGTTACAAAACAAGAGTGAACTATTGATTAACTTCTTCATACAGGCACTGAGACAAACTGCAGAGAGCAGGATAAAATGAATTTTACAGTAGAAATGCTCATGCTCATCTAGTAAGTTTCTCATTGCTGAGGCCATCATCTTCAATGAATTCAGCCATGCTTTAAGTTGGAGCTAAAGCAAATGTGTCTGTTGCATACCAGTCCTTTTCAACAACAATCATACTTAAGTCGTCCTAACAAACAAATGGCTTTAGCAGAAAACACTTGGGGAACTTGTCGAACTGTTATATGTTTTTCTTTGCTGTTGCACCTTTTAATTGATTGATTACTGAAAATCATTTTCAAACATTCACCTTAGTTTGCTAAACCATATATCTGGTGTTGTACCCAGCATAACCCCAGCTTTCCTAATACAACACCCATGGAAATGATTCATTTAATCAGGGATTTGGTTGAAAGGAGACTCTTCAAAGTAAACAATCCATGTTGAAAGTTATACCCCAACTTTGGGCATTGGTGAGTTTAAGATAGGTGGGATTCAGATATTATTTATATTACAGTTGCACCATGAGGTTTCAACCAATAGTAAAAGGTGGTCCCTACTAGTATCCCCATTTAACAGAAAGGGGACAGAGTACGAGAGAGATTAAGTGAATTGCCCAAGATCACACAGGAAATCTGTATCAAAGGAAGGAACTGAATACAGATCTCCTATGTCCCACTCCAATGCCTTAACCACAAGACCATTTTTATTTTCTGAATGGGACCTGAACTCCAAGGGATCAATTCTCTCCACTCGGAATGGGTAAAATTGCCTTTACACAGAAGATCAACACAAGACTTAAGTACAATTTTGTGGGCTTATATGGTGCATAGGCAATTAGAGCCTCAAATTGTGGGACATTTGCCCACTAGCAGCATATTCTGCATCTGTCACTCTCAATAATAATAATGAAAGTTATCCACACGCTCTGAGGGGAGAATAAAAAAAGATAGTTGATTTTCATTCGCACAGCCACTCAGGAGCCAGGCTACCCTGAAATGATTGGTGAGTATTGATGCTTCCTGTATCAGAAAGGCAATCTATTCACATATCTGGATGTTAGTGGATTTTTTCAGCAGTATGCATAATGATGTGTACATTACAACTGAGATTAGGGTCTGGTTCTTGTTTCTCTGTGTTAAAACATTTCCTTTTAATTGATGTTTGTTGGCAATGGTTAGTGATAACATTTTATACGACTGAGGTCTGGCGATGCTTGTTAAATAAGAGATTGGAAAGTGGAGTAAACATTTTAATTAGTAATTGATGTCTGAGAGCTGCAGCTGCTCCAGTGCGTTTATGCAAAAATAATAGCACTGATAAGTGCATGATAAAAGCACATTGGGTCCAGGACTGTCAGGTGCTTAGTGGACTTCACTGTCAGTGAAGGCAATGAGAGATGAGTATGCACAGCACCTAAAATGTCAGGGCCATTATGAGGGATACTGAGAACAGAAAATGCCAAACATACTCTGTAAGCTGGTCCTACCCGCATGACTAGTGCCTAAGAACCCGGCTGTACAATGTGGGACTTGCATAATGCAGAATTCCAGTGCCCAGATTATTTCTTACTAATATTCTTACCGTGCTTCCTTGGTCAATGCAATGTTTAACTGAATCAAAGAATGGGAAGGGACACTTGGATTTAGCTCATTCATATGTCTGTCACTCTTCCTGTTCCTTTTATAAAATCCTTTAATTGTTGCTATTTATTAGTGAATATAAAGCTTACGAACAGCATATACAATGGTTGAGCGGGGCATAATGCAGGTAGGCACTGATCAAGCTTTCCTACATTCAGTGAGTTGGATGGGAACTGAACTGTGTCTCCGTGAGAAAACTTTGACCCTCTCAAGTGCAGCAACATCACCTGACATAACTGATGCAGTACAGAGATGCTTCTGGGACAACAGGGAGCTGGAGTATGCAGAATATTCCTGACTTTTCAGCATCACGCTACCTGG
Source organism: Platysternon megacephalum (assembly GCA_003942145.1). Lineage (NCBI taxonomy): Eukaryota > Metazoa > Chordata > Testudines > Platysternidae > Platysternon > Platysternon megacephalum. Next base: position 1,577,866 of record QXTE01000048.1, on the reverse strand, counting down.
AAGCCTAAGGAAGTAGAGAGGTGCCTATACTGCATCAAGGGCTCAGTCCTGGTACAGCAGAGCACTTTACTCCTGGGGGAATTCTGGGCCACTGCACATGTGCAGAATTTATGTCCCCCACAAATTTCTTTACTTCCCCACAGAAAAATGACTTTCAGACAGGGAAGCAAAGGGAAGGCACAAGATCAGTCATGCGACCCTCCCCAGCACTGTTTCAGGTGCCCTGGGCAGCCAGCAGAGAGGTAAATCACTGTAGGGCAGGGGGCAGGACTGGAGAAGACCCAGCTGGTGGCTTCTACCCTGCACCAGGCTCAGCTGCTAGTCCTGGTTGGGCTGGGGAGGACAGGACTTCCTCTTCCCCTGCATGGCATCCAGGGGCCGGGTCAGACACATCCCAAGATTTCTCCCCCAGCTGCAGGAAGCTATGCAAACTCCCCTCCCACCCTGCACCCATCGCTTCTCAGCTTCAGGAGGAGGGATCCCTGTACAGGGAGCTGCTCCCCCATCTGCCCAATCCCCGTGCATCCAGACCCCTTCATACCCAGACCCTCCTGCTGAGCCTCACTGCCACCATACACACTCAGAATCCCCCCAATAAGCCCCACTTCCTCTGCACCTGGACCACCCCCACGAGCCACCTGCACCCGAATCCCCATCCCACCGAGACCCAACCATCTGCACCTGGATCTCCATCCCACTGAGCCCCACTGCCCCAGCAACTGGACCCCCCACTAAGTCCCCCAAACCCAGACCCCCCTGCTGAGCTCTATCCCCCACACACCCAGGTCCCCCTGCTGAGCCCCAACAACCTTCACATGGACCCCTCTGCAGAATCCCATTACCGTTGTACCCAGAACCCCCCAACAAGCCCCTGTGCATCCAGATCCCCCCAAACACACACCCGGATCCCCCACTGAGCCGCCTGCACCCAGATTGCCCCACACAGAACCCTCTCAACCTACATCTGGATCTCCCCACACTAAGCCCCTCCACAGTTGGATCCTGCCTTGCTGAGCCTGCTTGCCAAAACCTGGTGCACCTGACACAGAGGGGCAGAGCCCTTGGGTCTTTCTGGGGCAGACCCAGTCCTTGCATTGCATCAGGGTTGGGTTCAGGCTCACCACTGAGTCCATGTCCCCGGGTAGCTGCACAATGATCTCCGACCTCTGTGCAGCCCGTGGCCTGTGCTCCCCAATGCCATGCTGGAGCCTCTGAATTTATTTATTTATTGACAAATAAAATTTGCAGAATTTTTCAGAATTTTAAAATATTGTGTGCAGAAATTTTCAGAATTTTAAAATATTGTGTGCAGAATTTTTATTTTTGTAGCACAGAATGCCCTCAGGAGTAGCACTTAATCATGTACATGTCTTTACACAGATGCCTAGTCCTACTGAAGGGGAAGTGGGCTCAGCACTTTGCAGGATCAAGTCCTGAAAGAGCAGGCATATGCAATAAATCAGAAAGTTCAGTGGAGGCAAGTATTTATACTGCCGATGGCACTGTGCAAATAGAAAGCTGAAGAGCAGGACAATTTTCCCCAATCGTAATACACAGGGCTATCCTCCCACAGGAAACAGTGAAAGCCTTATCACATGAAGTTGGGTCAGAGAAGATGTATAGCTGAGTTCTTTTCCATCTTTTTGTATCTATGAAGGGAGCTCTCATCATTGCTGCCTCTAGAATGGAGGATGGGGATCAGGGACATAATTCCCTAGTTAATAATGTGCAGAGCCATCTGTGTTTAGTTCTGGCCATTAACGATTAGGGTCAACATGTCTCTTCTGTGAGTGTACAGTGGAAGAAGAGAGCACAATGAGCATTCCGGCCTGGCTTGTATGGTCTGCATGAGGGGCCAGGCAGAAGCACAGCCCCCGAGCCTCAGGTACTCTGGGGACTGCCCCTTTTTTGCTACTCCAGAGGTACACAAAACCAGAGGATGAAGCCCCACATCCACTTTGCATGAAGTGGGATCAGTGTACCTAAGGTCATATTCTGCACCCTACGTAGGTACACTCTCCCTGCTAGATGAGTACGTTTTAATTAGCACAATCTGCTCCTAAATATTTAGGAGACAATCTGAAGAGAAAAAATAGTCTTGGCTCATCATGTATTTAGCTCATCATGGCTCATCATGTATTTAGTTAACAAACATCTTCAGGCACTTCACAGGAAAACAACCGGCTCTTGCTTTATTCTGTGTATGCTTGTTTGAATAGGAATTAATGTAATTAATTCTGGATTTAAAAATATCAACATGTGGAAGTAGCTGCATACCCTCTAAACAAAGGTCTCTGTCAGAACACAGGCATTACAGGTTGTCTAGATAGTTTATTTTCATTAGGCAAATGAAGAGAAATATTAAGGAACTAGCAATAAATGAGAAATTTAAAGCTTCAAAATTCAGTACTAACTGTAATTCTCCTGGTTCATTGTTTTGGGAAAGATGATTTTTCTTGAAGGTAACATGCATACATTACAGCCACATCCTCTGGTGGTGCAAATCAGTATAGCTCTGTTGACTTTAATGGAGCTATGTCAGTTTATAGTAACTGAGGTCTGGACCCTACATATTGTAATGCTTACATATAGACATCAAATGATTTATTGGGACACTGCAAGTAACAACTCCAGCACACACAGGCAGGAATTAACTTTTTCATAGCACTACCCCCTCTCCCACAATCAAGACAACATAATATCAATCAAAGTAACTTGACACTAAAATAAAAATACAGCACCATCTATTGGTCTCCTGGGTGTTCACTGACCAAGACTAAACACAGAACCAGTGGAACAGTTTACTCTTTCAACTCCCCATTACTCACAGGGTGAGCGACACTGGTCTTTATCTTGGTTATCTGGAGTTGTCAGCAAACCTCATGTAATAACCTTCCCCTGATCGTTACAGATGTGGGTTGGTGGGCCAAAATGCAATTCTACATGTTTCATCAATGCATCTATAACTGTCTCAGCAATTTTATCCTTCAGTGACTACAGCACCACATACTTCAAGAAGGTGTCATATGCTACCTGCAAATACTGAGTTTCAACTGGTGTTTCTGATAGTGGGCCTTTTCAACTCAATCTCTATGAACTCCCAGGTCTTACTAGGTTGGGGTATTTCCCCTAAAGAAGTTCTGGGTCTCCTTGATGGTGCTTTCCTTTATTTTCAGGAATGACAGGAAGGTACCCAGTCCATAATGTCTGTAGCCATGCCCAGCCAAAAACCATACTGTTCTCTGTAAGCTTGCTGGCAAGACAATCTTGCAACAACCATCATGCACCAGTAAGTTGGTAGCCAGATCAATACATTCAACCTCCCCCATCTGGGTCTCCTTCAGTAGACCTGTTGGTGCACTACAGGGAACTCAGGGTACTTAGACTGTTCTTCCCAGATGTTGTCCCAAGACCAGTCTGAGTCTATTCTCAGTGCCCTCCCCCAGCGCAGGAGCATACACAACCATGTTTTGCTTTCCAGGTTTATGAAGAAATGTGAATGTATATTTGGACAGTTTGTGAATCCATCTCCACAGGCACCCTTCTGGATTGGGTTTCATAGGAAGCCACTGCAGGGGACTGTGGTCTGTGTATACTATGCATCCCACAACACAGCAAATATGGACAATAGGCCCTTCATATAACCAGAGACACCAATGCTGTAGCCAAATATTTGGTTTCCCTCACTTAATTTGCAACCTCCAAAAGTCATCAATCTGCACCAACTGAGCTCATCAATTTGTTAAGGGCAATCCAATAGCAATGAATAGACAGGATGGGTCTGGGACCTTGAGCTCAGCATAGTTTAGAAGTCCAAGCCAGACACAAATGTGTCCGGCACAAGATGCCAAGAAAAAGGAAAAATATGTGTGCATCCAGTTGCAATACTTGCTTATAGAAATAAAAGGATTTGTTGGGATATTGTAAGTACCAACCCCAGCACATACAGACAGGACTTGTCTTGGTTTTGAATAGCTAGGATGAAGTTAACAGAGCAAGACAAGACAACTTAACTTTAAGATCAAGATACAGCACTACATATTGGAGGTGCTGTCTGCACTGATCATTACAATATCCAAGACACACCAACGAGCACTACAGGTGGTTGGAGTGTGCTTCACGAGCAGTCATTTCCCATCCAAATGATTCTATGAGCAGTCCACAAACTGCAGAGGGAAAAAAAACTGTATTTAATGGCTCACACCAATAATAATGAGACCATCAAGATATGATATGTCAAGAATATCACTTGATCACTCATGTAAAAATGTTCTGGCATTAAGCAGTAGAAGCTATGGCACAGGCTTTTGTCCTTCCTAAGAAGAGGATTTCAGTGCCTGGTACCTGGATGTACAACAGCATTTTTTGAACCTGCCATTATCAAAAAAATTGACTTAACAAGAAAGATTAAGAGAACTAAATATGTGGAGATAACCTTAGTGACCTGACAACCTTTACAAATGGCTGAAGGATGTAAATACCAGTGTGGAGGGAAATATTTAGCCTAATGTAAGAGTATAGAACCAGAAAAACTGTATGAAATTTAGAGAAGGAAAAAGAAGGGCAAATAGCTAGAAAATTATCCTAACAATAAGGTTTATACAATGAAGGAATAGCCTAGGAAATCAGTGGAAGTCCCATCCTTGGATACATTTAAAACCCATGGATGACTGTGTTACAGGTCCCTTTGTGTTACAATATAACATAATTGGAAAATATAATATAAAAGGAAAACCTGCACTGGGGGGTAGTGTGACTTCCTATGTCTAATTTGATATTAAAGCACTAAGACTTCATGTCCAGTAATATGTCGATAATACCGGGTTGGTAAAGAGCTTTTTAAAATGTTTCCAACTTTTTTCCCCATTGAAACTTCACTTTTCTGGCAGAGAATTTTTTCTCAAGTTTTTAAAAATGTTTTGTAATTTTTAAAAAATCAAGTGTTAGTTTATGTCATTTATAGTTTTCCATTTTCACAATAAGAAATATGCTAAAATGACATTGATTTTTTGTAAAAATGCCACCAGGTGATTAAACTGACAAAAAAAACCCCAATTAAAAATAGAAAGTGATAAATGATAGGTGGAATTTGGGCACTTGACTTCGGCTCTTCTGAAAACCTCTGTAAAGGAATTGGCTGGACTTTGCACTCCTTTGTGGCCAGGGTGCCTCGGCTCTGCCCTGCCCTCTGCCCTGCTCTCTGTTCCTGTTCCCTTCCTGGTCCTTTTCTGTACAGAAACTCCACATGCTTGCTTGTGCAGTTGTCACCCTTATAGGGGTCCGGGTTTATTCAGACAATAACTCAAAAAATAAAACCCAGAGTCCCCAAAATCTGCTCCAAAGCATGGCTCTTACTTAAGAGGCTGCATGTGGCTTGCAGCTGTCCTGCTCAGAACCGACTCCTCAGCTCTCCCAGACAACTGCTCCAGCTCTTATAAGGAACCAGCTGCTTGCTGTTCCCTCCCCGCATCACCTGTCTCTGGCTAGCTCAGTTAGCAAGCCTGCTTCAGGTCTCTTGCAGGCAGCTCCCTCACTCACTCTTCCTCTCTCACACCCAGCCTTAGTGAAATGCTAAAGCCCAATTTAATAATGTCTTTTTTTGTCTATATTACGTGTTGTGATGTCAAATGAAAACATCAAGATAACATTAACATAAAAATTAGGCTTCTTTGCCTAAGGAAAGAACAGGGAGATGGGCCAAAATACTTCAGGCAGCGCTCCTCCCCACCTGAAGTTGTAACTGTAGTTATTCAGGAAAAGTGAAGTAGGAAGAATGACTCTGGTTGTTTTGTTTAGCTGATAATATATAGCATGCCACCGAATAGGGACATTTATAAAAATCATCATGCAATGAATTAGAAAAAAGCTCAGAAAAAGTGTGTAATATATTTCACATATTCCTTTTGCTGTAGGCTTTTTGTTCCAATCTAGTAGCTTAAAGCTGCACCCGCTGTGACTGGCATTTATCACTCATGAATTTTCTAGTTAATTTTGAGGGAGACAGAGTGGTGTGACTAGTGTGCAAATGTTCACTGAAAGATTTCCTGCTCGATTGCTGGACTATCATTGCTCCAGCAGCATATTAACGCTGTTAGCATGCAGCTGTTTGCAGAGCCTTTCATCTTTGGAGAATGATTTACACACACTTAAGCATCACTAATAGTATAATGGGGGTAAGTACATGTGCACATAAATGTGTACATGCATGCAGAAAAATATAGATAAATATATACATGTGTACACACACACACCCACACACCCACACACACCACATCCCCAGAGAGGTCCATTAAAAGAAGATTAAGGCTGCAAGCCAAGCACTCGAAAGTTAGGAAATGCCCGAATGAAGGCCGCCCATGCAACTTTAATTCAGCCCCCTTGTGTGTATGCATTATGATAGACTATAATTATGCGAACTCCTACAATTTTTTCCCACAGGACACCTTACTCTCCGGCTTTAAGACTAAGCTTGATAAGTTTATGGAAGGGATGATCTGATAGGATAACTTGATTTACTCAATAGGTCAATANTTACTCAGTCTTTCTTTTCATCCTCACCATTCTGTGTGTGACCTCATGCATTATTTCTTGCATGCCATCCAAGCCCTGCACTAATTACAGAATGATTAATTTCCTCATGGACTTTTCTGTGGTGCTCTCCTCATAGTTTCTCAGATCTTTACAAACATTACTGAATTTCTCTTCACAGCACCACGGTGAGGTGAGGTAATGTGCTAGCATTATCCCCATTTTACACATGGGGAGCAGATGCAGAGAAAATAAAGCCGAAGTTGTCAAGTGTCAACTAATTTTGGGTGCCATATTTGAGACCATTTATATAGCATTTCATAGCACAATTCCCATTGATCTCAATTGCAATTGGGAATGCTCAGCACTTCTGCAAATCAAACCCCTGGTGTCTCAAGTTAGAACACAGTGTCCATCTGTGAGAATTTTGGTTTACGGGATTTGTCCAGCATCTCACAGAAACTCTGTAGCAGAAGCGGGGATACAAGATATTTCTTCAGAGCAGCATTAAACTGCCTTAACCATAGGATCATCTTTTCTCTCCCTGCAGCTCCCTGCCTCATTCACCCAACACATGCCAATGAGGCAGGTATCCTGCAGACAATAGCTTCACTCACTACACAATCCTCATTTATTCCCAGAGCAGTCCATCCTGAGCAGTGAATGAGACAGTGATCCTGTGGGGGGGAAAAAGTGATTATGTAATTAAAGCTATCAAAATACTTACACATTAGGAGACTTCTCTGTTTTTGCACTCTTGGAATAAGAAAGACTGTCTGAATGTATTTAAAATAAGAAATGCAATGCTAGCTGAATTCTGGGAACTATGATTAGCAGGGCCGGCTCCAGGCACCAGCCCAGCAAGCAGGTGCTTGGGGCGGCCAACGGAGAGGGGCGGCACTCCAGCTGTTTTTGAGGCGGCTAGTCCGGGTCTTCGGGGGCGGGTCCCTCTGGGAGCGAAGGACCAGCCGCCGAATTGCCGCTGAAGACTGAAGCGGCGGCGGTAGAGCTGATCGTGATCGCGGCTTTTTTTTTTTTTTTTTTTTTTTTTTTTGCTGCTTGGGGCGGCAAAAACCCTGGAGCCGGCCCTGATGATTAGAAAAACCTTAAGAGGTTTAGCAATTTAATGAAACTAACGATGAAAAAATCTTCACTGTTCCATGATTTATTTAAATCTTTTTATGCAATATCTGTTATGGAAAGGTACTCTGAATACAGAAATGCCCTGTTCTTCCAGCCACATTAAATAGGTTATGTTTTAAGGCATGAAAAAGTAGACCAAACAAAATCAGTCTCATAATATTTTTTTGAAACCCAAAACTGTTTTTTTTTATTAAAAACCCAAAACTTGGTCTGAGTTCTCCAAAGTTCAACAAGCACACACCAGACCCAATCTAAAGTTTCAGGTGGAAGCCATGCAAATTCAGTGCATTCACATATTTTTACTCAAAAATAGATACTATTTCTCTTTCAGTAACACTTAACAGCACCAATTAGTAACTACGGTCACATTGTGCCAGGCACCTCACTGAACTGACATGTAGTAAAAAGACAGTCCATGCCCTGAAGAGCTGTGGTGGGTCAGGGTCCCCGTCAGTCCCCACCAAGAACGTAAGAACGGACATTCTGGGTCAGACCAAAGGTCCATCTAGCCCTGTATCCTGTCTTCCAACAGTGGTCAATGCCAGGTGCTTCAGAGGCAATGAACAGAATGGGTAACGATCAAATGATCCAGCCCCCCACCAGACCACAATTCACGCTGCTTACACACTCCTTGCCCTGCTTGTGATTACAACAGATTCTCCAAACAAAAATGTTCCTTTCCCTCTACCACCCTGGGGGAGAGGGAGAATCAGAGTAAACAAGAAAGACAAAAGTGCTCAGTCTCTGCCACCCCTTCAGGGTTTGGCTTATCTGCAGGCTCTAGTGGCCTTGTTCAGAGTAGAGTCCGTCTCCAGCCCCTCCTTTTGGTAACTCCTGCTTTATACCTGGTCCATACAGCCCAGGGACAGCAGAGTCTACAGCTGTCTACTGCTTTGTTGATCTATCCCTGTAGCCAGCTGTCACCAACTCACAGCAGTCTTCCCCTAGTCACCACCCCTTCCTGTGAGGGGCTTTCCCTTTTTAAGCTTCCTCCCTCCAGGTAGAGCAAGCCATACAGATGTGTCTGGTTAGTGCTGGCTAAGCCCACAGGAGCTTGTTAGCCATCTCTCTGCTAGAGTGAGGGTGGCCCCCTCACAAAGCTTGCAGCCTTTGTTAATGCAAAGATGTAACCGATGGATGAAACAACCAATGGGTAAGGGTGGAATGGTGTGAGACTGAGACATCATGAACATGATTTTGCATAGACTAAAGGTGTGTGCATTATGGCCTATCATCTGCCTAGTCATTATCGACAGGCAATATTCTGTATGTATCAAGACAAAAGTGAGTCTGAAACAGGGATCTGCACTTGGTAATTCTAGCTAAATTTTACTTCAGGTTTTGTGGATCTGTTCACATACTAAAGTTTAATAAAATTCAGAGATTGCAAATCCATGCAGACCAAAACAGAACTTCCATGAACCCTTACAAATTGAAGCTATAGAGTTTTATACAGCTCTATTCATAATCCCCTTAGTTGAGGAATGTGTCTCAAGTAGGCAGAGGTCTCTGCTTTTTTGTCTTAATGAGCAACTGAAGACAATTCTCATTCCCTGTGCCGGCCTCAAGTGACTCTTGTAGTCCTGTCTCAGTAGAGGGTGGGGGCAGTTATCACCTCTGAAAATGAGGCATCTAAGTAAGTGGCCTAACTTTGGACACTGACATTTGAAAATTTTGGCATAATAAGGACAAACAAGAAGTTTGTGGCAGGGTAGGGAACTGAATGCAGATCTCTTAACTCATAGTCCTTTGCTAAAGGGTACATTACACTAGTGTAATTTCCAGCGTGGGTAGATTGTGTACACTAACTTTGACAAGCTAGGGTAATAAAAATAGAACAATAGCCTCAGTGGCATCCCAAAGCAGAGCTTACATCCACACAGAGGGTCTGGATAAACTATGAGTCAATTATCTAAATCCTCACTGCGTTCCTCACTACAGTTTTTAAAGGACAAGTGTTTAAATCCAGCCCTGCCTCTTTCTTCAATTAATTTTCATTTTTAGCGATGAGGAAGAGTAATGCCAGGTTTTATGCTAATCCGCGTCAAGAGCTAATTTGAGCCTGTCAATATAACAACACAGGTTGAAATAGATATACCCCTGAGAAACACTTTGCCTGTTTATGTACTGGAGACAGGAGATGACAAACAATAATGAAATGTGCATTGCTGTCAACAGCAGTCGCAGAGGATAGTAGGATAATTGTTTCCTTCCTAGGCCGGATGGAAAGCATTTTATTTTTGTCAAATAAAGTAACAGATTCTAAGTGGCAGCTTGATGAAGATGACAATCTGATATTTACAGAATGAGATTTACTTTGGGTGGCAACCTGGGCAAATAAACACTGCAAGGAATTATTCATAATTAGTAGCAGGTTTTCTAGGGAAATTGGGGTCGGGAGCTCAGTGTTTGCAGCCTCCCTGACTGGAATATTGAATAACTGGAACTCAATGGACTAAGGCTGTACTGGCTAAAGAAGTGTACAAATATGCCTGTTTTAGAACCAAAAGTTTTAATTCCATTACATTCCAAGGACTGGTATTTGACCTATACACTTTTCTGATAGCCTGGCATGATCACAATGCCGTGCAGTAGGTCTGAGTTAGCAAGACTGAAGAGAAGTAAATGACAAGAAAGCTACTACTTCAGTGCTTCTACCCTGAAGTACAATGATGGCCATTTAAAGTGGGAGTGAGTCATGAGAAATGTTGTGAGTCAAATAGCTGTAAAGACAAACTGTATAATATTTGGCTGGATCGCTAGTTGTAAAGAAGGATCTCTTTGCAATTAAAAAGCAGCTTATACATTATTAGAAATGGGTGATGCCCTCCTCCTATGGAATTGTGGTATAGTAAAATATGGACTGCCCTTGTAATGCAAAAGCTTTCACACCAAGTACATATACAACAGAAGTTGGGGGAGGGATAGCTCAGTGGTTTGAGCATTGGCCTGCTAAATCTAGGGTTGTGAG